>CM035412.1:58187971-58215471 GCA_020310875.1 Ceratopteris richardii | reverse complement strand
TGTATAATCCATCTAACAAAGGATTTATAGTTAGTAGGGATGTGGTGTTTGATGAAAATAATTCATGGTTTGAAGATGATTGTAGGAAAATTAAGCCACCTTATGATTTGGAAAGTGACTTTCCAACTCTGACTCAAGAAGAACCACAAGTATCTTAAGATGTCAACTTAGAAGATGAAGAGAAAATTGACTTCAAGACTTGGATGTCAAAGGTCAAGACCGATTTCAAGCAATTGGAAGACATTCCAGAGTGTTCCAATCAAGTACTCAAAAGATCTCAAAGAGAGAGTAAAAACCCCATAAGGTATGGCTATGACACATCACTAATCACCAAGCATTCTATATACATGACTAAAGATTCTATGTTAGAAGAGTCTTCTTCATTTGAAGAAGCCAATTAGAAAAAAGAATGGAAAGAAGCCATGCAAGAAGAAATTGAAGCACTTTAGGAGAACAACACTTAGGATTTGGTTCCCAAGAAACCAAGCATGAAGCTAATAGGATACAGGTGAGAAGAATTCAGATGGTTCTACAAACATGTATAAAGCAAGGCTAGTAGCAAAGGGGTTTGCTAAAACCCATGGAGTGGATTATGAAGAGACCTTGTCACCTGTGGCTAAGATGCCAACAATTAGGGTTTTGGTAAGTATTACTGCTTCAAAGAATTGGAACCTATATCAGTTAGATGTTGAGAATGCATTCCTAAATGGATGGATCTTAGAAGAAGTTTACATGGCTCAACTGCCAGGATATGAAGAGAAGGAAAAACTAAATTATGTATGCAAGCTAAGGAAGCACTCTAGGGTTTAAAACAAGCTCCTAGAGCTTGGAACCATAGGCTTGTCACATACTTGCAAGACCAAGGATTTGTTGCTAGCAAAGCAGATTCTTCTTTGTTCATAAAGAAGACTAACTCATAACTTATTTACTTATGTGTCTATGTGGATGACATTATCATTATAGCCAATGATGCCAGTGACATCAAGCAAATCAAATGTCGGATCTCTCATCGACAAGTATTCACATTTTAAATAAAATGATCTCAATACTCATTGGAAACGTGCATAGGTTGAGAAATTTCCTTAGTGGAAGATATACTTGGCTACCTATCAATGAATAAAGGATTTGGAATGTCATACACATCTTTTGAGATAACTAATATCTAATTTGTTCTTGAAAGGAGGGGGTTGAATTTTATTTGCAACAAATATGCATTTTCTCACTATAATCATTTTTATTGGTGGATGATACAAACGATGAGCTTTAGTTTTAGGACTATACCTAACAAAAATATATTTCATATCCTTATATCCAAACTTTTGCATTGTTGCAAAGGTACTAATGCATATTCCAAACAAGCAAAATGTAGATGAGCAACAGATGTCATGCGACCATGCAAAGCCTCATAAGGAGTGATAGACTAGAATAATTTAATAGGACACCCATTAAGTACATATTTTGCACACATAGTAGTTCCAAGGCAGAAGCTATGTGGTAAAGCATGACTTTTTACCATACATCTTGCCACTTCCATAAGCAAACTATTTTTTCCTCTTACAAACTCCCTTCTCTTTAGATATATATGGAACTGCACACTAATATGTTATCCGATGCTCATCCAAAAATGTATTTAACATACAAGATATATACTCCCTCCCTCAATGAGAATGTGTATATATCCGATGCTCTTTAGTCCTAACTAGGATTTTTTTTGAAGCACATAAAGACTTTGGACTTTGTTTTCAATCGGTAAACCCATGCATGCCAAATCATCTATGAAAATTATGAAGTATATATAATTCCCAAAGAAGGTGTCTGCATGGGATCATAAACATCACTACAAACAAGCTGCTATTTTTGTTCATCTAGTACTACTATACCATCTCTCGGAAATGAAGAACATTGTATTTTACCCATAATATAACCCTCACAAACATGAAGGTACCTCAAATTTGGGTAAAGAGAACATCATTTTAGATTTTTGAAAGTAAAGCAAACTAAAATAGCTTGATTCAAGTGCACATGCAAAATCATTAAGAGATTTTCCATAATTTTGAGGTTATGTAGACCACGACATGACATTCCTATACAAATAAAACATCTAATAAAGTGAATGTAGTATCATTTGCATTAGTAAGAGCAAGGTAATCGAAAGAATAGCTCTCAATGATCTAAGTTCCTCTAAAAAAATAATAACATACAAATAATTTCCTATTCTTGGAGGCATCTCTCTCTCTCTCCCATATATTTCTGTGTCTTTGCATGTACCTACGCAAGCCTTTTTTTAATGACTCTCACTCGGTGAGCTCTTCACACTCCTTTGCTTGATGATAGCGCCTAACTTTTGCTCGCAAGACCACAAAAGTTAGGTGCTACCAGCCAACCCTCAACCCTACACAAATTCTTTTCCCATCCATTTTCATTTCGATTACTGACACCACCCTTTTTTTTTTGAGAGTACAATGAATTGAAAAGACACACACCCAACCTCATAAGGTAGAGACACTCATCTTGGGGAACTTATGGACATCCAAGTTTGAGAACTCATGAATATGTCTAGCTACGATTTGAACTCATGACTTCCTCAGAAAGATTCAAAACATCAACCACTTGGCTATGCAGAATCGACACCATCTTTTCTAGAATGTGCCACATCGTAAAAGAACAAGTGGCACAAGGTTGTCTCCATCCACCATCATTTGAAGAGGGCTGAAATGGCCAAATAGTAGGGATATCTTCTCTTTTCTCTCTCTTTTTCCTTGTTTTCCTTGTGTTTTCTTTCATTTTCTTTCCTTTGAATAACTCATTGTGCAAAAATGTTGCATAGAGAATAATTTCCTCTCTTTCATCCCTTTTATAATAATCAGCCATGGATGTGTAGAGCACATTCCATTAATATTTCCATGCCTTGCTTGTTACATAACCTGATGAAAGACAAGTAAAAGGGGAACTTCACTTAAAGAGGATAGAAGGTCAAAATTGTAGAAGTGCCTCTCTCTCTCTCTACCTTTGTGTCTCTGTGTGTACCCTTCCAAGCCTTCATGGTATCCACTCTATGAAATTTTTTTAGCAAAGAGAGAAAGAAGTGTAAATTAATGAATGAATTTGCATCTATACAAGAGGCCAAATCCCAAAGGATCATCTTGCGTCAACTCATCTTTATGAGTTAGGTATTTCCATTTATTGAAAAAAAAGAACTTGTGTTACTTAATACCGATATGACAACTGTTCCTTAGAGAAAGCCAAACTGTTGAGGTAGACTCTTGCAAAAAGATCAAGTTTGCTAAAGAAGTAAGAGTTCAAGGTGTAGTGAGTTTTTACCTCCATCCAAGTAGACAACATTTTGCAGCTGAGAGTACGTTGAATAGGAAAAGTTGAGTGAGGGGATATGATTACATCCCATAAAGAGTTAATCCTTGCAAGCCTTATAAATTTTAAGATAAAATTTAGAAATATTATGTTTTATAAGGCAAGGCCAAAGGTCATCAGAATTGATAGCTCTATAGATCCATTTCATAGCTAGGTTATTAGCCATTTTAATAGAACATGGGATACCCAATCCACCTTCTCTTTTGGGAAGGCAACAGATCTCCTATGAGACCTATGACATTCTAGAAACCTAAGAATTACCATCCCAAAGGAGCCCTTTAGCTAAGGCAATGGCTAGCAAACATTGCCTTTCAGAAGCCAACCAATAAGCCACAAAATAGGTGAGACAAGGCAAGGCATAGTGGTTGAGCATAAAACTCTATGAGACAAAGCGTTTTGACAAGCATATCAAAATTTTATCAGGAAACTTATTCATAACCCAATCCCATTGTTGTTTGAAGGAGATTTTGAAACCCATGCGAATACCTAGTAGTATGAAGACTTTCTTATTTTTAATAATCTCATACCATTTCTCCTTAACACAAGCAAGAATCACATTGTTAGAGGCTTGAAATGTAGTCTTTTAATAATTAACTCAAGAACCACTAGCCATGCAAAAAGTATGTAAACAATTTAAGAAGCAAGATGCAAAGGTGTAATCCACATTCATTAACATACTATTATCATGAGCAAACATTTGAAGACCCAAAGGATAGGAATGGATACACTTTCTATGAGGTTTTTAGAAATAATCTCTTTAACAAGCAACCCAAGGGCATCACTATCAATGGCAAAGAGTAATCAACTAGAATGTTGAGATATCAAGCTCAACATGTGATGATCAAGGATGAAAAATACCATTTTTTCATCTCTCTAACATGTAGTGGTTATGCGGATATATGTGAGGGACACTTTCGGTGAGATGTACCAAATTTATCCACCAACAGTGATGGCTCATTTGTTTTCTTGCCATTTCACTCATTCCCAAATATTAGGGTTTTCTTTATGTTGTATTATGTCAATCGTGTATATTGTCTTTAAGTTATAGAAGAAGAAGAAGAAGAAGAAGAAGATCATTCTTCCCTTCCTCAATCTGTGTGCTCCCCTCTTTGTATATGAGAGATTCTGAGGCTCTCTTCTTTATATCATTTCTCTTGACATGCTATCAAAGACAATGTGGCTATCAAGATCTCATGGAGAAGGTCGATGGGTTTGATAGAGGGAATTGCAAAAGGTGATAAAAAAATCTTTGTAAAATAGGTGGAATAGGTATAGGATTTTGATATTTGAAACAATGTACTTCATTATACATTAGATTCTACTATGATCATTGGATGTGCAAACTTGGGGAATGGATACCATCTCAAAGTTCAAAGGGATCTTTAAATTCATTTGAAATAAAGCTTAAATTGCCCAACAATGAAATAGAAACTATTTTAGTGAATCATCATCAGACCTTGGCTAATCTAAGAGAACAATTGGTGATTATGGGGTTTTAAGAACTAAATTAATCCAAATTCAAAATACAAGGACATAAGGTGATAAATGTTTTGTGCTTTTGTTAAAGTAATCTTTTCATTATTTCTTATTTTAGTTTTACAACTTTAATTTCTCGCAAATTGATTACAGGTGGGAAGAAGATTGGAATAAAAAATGAAAGTCCCTGTAGATTGGAGCAAAGATGGAACCGAGCTCTCATTGTCATAGTTCTTTTGCAACCTGATAATGTCACTTTTTGAGTCCTAGTCATTGTATCTCATGGTTTTTGCACTTTCAAGAAACTTGTAAAAAGTAGTGCAAACAATTCATGTTAGATACTATATACCTTCTTATTTGCAATGGTAATTTGTTGTGTTATGTTTAAACATTTGCTTCGATGCAAAAAAATTCATATCGTTTGGTGTTCTATGCATTATTTTGTCATAAAAAACTCATTTTTTTAACTTCCACTATTTTATTATGTACTTTTAAAAGTGTGCCCAGTCACTTTAAAAACTTGAAACTATTATAAAAATGGGTTCTATGTGCTCATTTCTCACATTTGCACGTAGAAAGAGCTAGAAAGCATAGGCCAACCAATAGAATTCTCGCGTGCAAGCAATGGCTACTAGCACTTCCACTCCCATCAAATCTCCTCAAGATCTATTCATGGAGTTCTTGGATACTACAAACTACAACGGTCGTATGGATTTGTATGACCTAGTTTGTAGAGTCCCTAATCTTGAAGGGACAGTAGCCATGAGCTTGGATGTGCTCGATGAGATTACGGATTTTGTGGAATTCTATATATTAAGATATGCTATAGATATTCAAGCATATGAGTGTAAATGGGTCCCCTTGGACCTACTTTTTTACATTCATAAAGCAGATGAGGCCTTTGCAAAGTGCCGAAAGCATTTCAGGGCTATTGCTAAGGATGCAGGGCACCTATTAGATGACACGGTGCCTTTTATTAAGCAGTTAAATAAGAAGAGGAAGATGGGAAGAAAATATCTCTCCTATGTTGCAATTGTTGGGTGTGTGTAGAAGTGCGAGAGACACACAAGAAGCACACACAAGGAGCACAAATGCAGCAAGACACACGGAGAAGATGGATGGCTGGAATAGCTCTCTCGAATATTCATGTATGTGGTAACATGGGGAAAAAACCTCTAGCTAGCACTAGAGTAAAAAGTGCCCATGTATAGGGAAAAGTTTCACATCAGCTACTTGAGGAACACATAAGTGTAACAAACTCCCTTGGAGCGAATGATGTGAACACATATAGGGAGTGACAGATCAGCCCCCACAAGGTAATAAGCCTAAAGCTTTGTGAAAACCTTCAAATATTTCCCCTAGAAGAGCTTTGGTGAATATGTCTCCCACATTATCTTGTGTAGGCACACATACCAAATCAATACCCCTTGCATGAAGGTGCTCTCTCACATAGTGATAATACACCTCAATATGTTTGGTCCGTGCATGAAACACTGGGTTCTGTGCAATAGCCAAAGCACTCTCACTATCAATGCGAATATGTGTAGCAGCATCAATCTTCATGCAAAGATCCATCAATAGGCATCTCAACCATATACATTCCACTGTAGCTATGAAAACTACCCTCTACTCAGCTTCATAACTCAATGTTGCCAGTGTAGGTTGCTTCTTACTCAACCAAGATATGCATGAGTCTCCAAGGAAAAAGCAATTACCACTAGTGCACATGCGAGTATCATAAAAACCGGCCCAAACACTATCTGTAGAAGCATGCAAGCATGGCTGAATATCTCTACCATAAAAGAGACCTAAGCTCAAAGTTCCTTTGAGATATCTGAACACACGTTTCACCACTTGCCAATACTTAGTGCTAGGGCTATGCATGAATTGACTCAACTTGGAAACTAAATACTATATATCCGGCCTTGTGTTGCATGTAAATATAAGACATCCTATAGCTTGTTGATAAAGAGAAGTGTCAAATGCATCACTCGAATCCTCATCTGAGAACATGAATCATGTCTCAACTGTTGTGGAAACTAGCTTGCAATCCTCAAAGTCAAAACGTTGAAGTAGTTTTTCAACATACTTTGCTTGATGCATAAGAATTCCCCCCTCAATGGATACAAACTGGATGCCAAGATAGTAGCTCAAAAGACCAAGATAAGTGACATCAAAAGTATGCTGCAAATCAGCCATAAGAATGTCAAGTTTTGCATCACATGACCGAGTCAAGAGTATGTCATCAACATAAAGAACAAGCACTGTTAGATCAGCCCCATTTTTTCATACATAGAGTGTGCTTTCAATTGGACCACATGTGAAGCCAAGAGCAATCAAGTGCTTATGGATTTTGTCGTACCATGCATGTGCAGCTTGCTTGACCATACAAGGCTTTATGCAAGAGACAAACCATATGCTCTTTCCCTTTCATAGTAAATCTAAGGTGTTGCTTCACATAAACCTCTTCTTGCAAATCACCATTCAAGAAGGCTATTTTTGTGTCCAACTGATGCACTTTTCAACCTCGATGGGCAGCCAATGCAACCATGGTACGAATGGTAGTCATGCGTAAGTATGTGCAAAACTTTCATCATAATTAATGCCATATTGTTGCGCATATCCTTTGCCAACCAATCTACCTTTGTAGCGATCAATGCTACCATGATAGTTTCTCTTAATCTTGTAAACCCACTTTGTACCAATGGCATTTTTTTCCTATTGGCAATTCACATAACTCCCAAGTACCATTCCTATGTATGGAATCCTTTTTTGATTGTATAACACTCATCCATTGTGGATCATCACATGCATCTTCAAAAGCAAGTGGCTCTTCATTACTTGTTGCAATAAGAGAATAATCCACAAAATTACTTGATGCATGGCGAGAGCTTGATCTTGTTCTACCAAGTAAAGGTGCATTCAATTTGATGTCCTGCAAAGTTTGTTTCAACCACTTTGGCATACTTTGTGCACTCTTGATAGAGATGCGTTCATTATGTAATACATCATCAACATTTATATCATGCATGGGCTGAATTACATGCTCATTTTCAGTTATATTTTGACGCAAATGTTCAGCCATATGTGGCTGGGAGTTTCCAGTAGTTCCAACAATGTTTGGCTGAAAATTTTCAGCCATATTTGGCTGGAAATTCTCTGTATTTTCAGCTCTATTTTGGTGTAAATTTTCAATTGTTTCAACCTCATTTGGCTGATCTGCATGGCCATAGTCAAGTGCACCATTTTGGAGCAATAGCATGAGTGTATCGAACACCTCATGTGAGCTAACTGTTGGCTATTTTTTGCATTCAAGTAGAGGGAAAATTGAATTTTCAGCAAATACCACATCTCAAGTCACAATAATTGTGTTCATCAATTGATACTACAAGTGATACCCTTACTTTCACCACTATAACCAACAAATATACATTTCCTTGCCTTATCATCAAGTTTGTGATGTTGTTGTGATGGCACAAGAGCATATGCCAAACAAGCAAACACGCGGATATGACTAACCATAGGCTTATGTCCATTCCAAGCCTCATAAAGAGTGATGACTCTCAATGCTTTTGTAGGGCAACGATCAGTGAAATAATTAGGGATGAATATTAGCCCAATGGCAAAGATTTAGAAAAATCCATAAGTTTTTGCTATATTTAGTGAATTGGAAACATTTAAAAATAGCCCTCATTTCAACAAGCCCTAGTTCTAAGTTATAGAACTTTTGCCTCATTTTTTATACACATGAGCTCCTCTGTGTCTTGAGTTTTTCCAGAGAACCTATATCCGATGTCATCTACAAGATCTTCAATTCGTGTGTGGCAAGTTGGACGTCGACGGGGTAGAGCTTGAGGTCGAGGTCGAGGTCGAGGGAGACATGGCAAAGCCGCTGATGAAGACTCACACTGCATAGCCTACAGACACGAGAGAGAGAGAGAGAGGTCATTTATGGTGGAGCTTTGTTTGATCGCTTTTATCAGTTTGCTCTTGAAGACTTCAAATTTCAATGAATTCTTAGTCTATAAGAAGGTTTGAAGAACAATTAATGCAACAACTCTGATGTATATGTTAATGCCCTATTTTTCTACAAAGAAATTTCGAAATGATGGGCTTTGTATGCTCATATATATGGAGTGCTTATAAATTCATTGCTAGCTAGTTTGCTGATTTACAGTGCACTTTCTTATTCTTTAATCATTTGTATTTTTTGCATACATTATGCTTAAATATCATTCTCATCTCGAAGATTTTGAAGTTGAATGATGTTTTGAAGCATATAAGAAAGCAATAATAATAGGTTGTGATCGTTGTGCATGTACTCCTATCTTTGGTGACCGGAATATGAAATTATTAGTAACTTTGAATATGTCTTTTTGTTCTCTCTTGTGCTTGGAATTTCTCTCTGTTACTGGTGTGGCACATTTGTCAGATGAAGGATTCACTACACAATCACCCATTTCTAGTTACACCTTAGATGCCTTAGATGCCTCGTGGAATTTCCTTTGTTTTGAAGCAAGCAGAATTGTATTACCTCCTTCCACTTTCATTTCTATTGTTTCAAAGTGGGCACAATTTTTATTACCTCCCTTCTCACTCTTTAGATCCACCATGAGGTAACTCTGATTGTCTCATAGGCCATTGGGCCTCTTGCTGATGTCAATACTTAATTCATTTTAGCTCTCTCTCTCTCTCTCTCTCTCTCTCGGCTTGTCTCGCGTTTCTCCCTCCCTTTGCTTTTTTCTGACACACTAAGATAATATAACCCTAAAACAATTTAAATGTTGATTGTTATGGCCATGATTGTTGTGACTACACCTTGGAGTATGTGTTGATAATACAAATTAGGAATCATGATTTATTTTCCATAAAGTATTATTTTTGTCATTGGCATCATGTCCATCTACATCATTTGCTTTAGTCAAAAGATGGTTGTGCATTCTCTTATATGGAATGCAACAAAGAGAAACAAACAAAATGCGTAGTAGAGTTGTGGAAAATCCCTTGAAAGCAAGAATTGTGAACATATGAAGGTATACATTTGTCACTGTGTGTGAATCTGGAGGGGAAAAAGAAAACAAAAAAGACATCTGAAATAAAACTAGCATTTGAAATAAAACTAGCATTTCACTATTAGTATTGGTTAGAGATCACACATTTCATCTTTCATCGACTATATTTTGGGATAATGAAGGCATTTGCATTTGTTAAGCTGTTAAATCCTAATAGGACATTGCATACTTGCTACATCTTGATGCTACTTCAGATCAGAGAAATAAACTTTGTGTATAATTACATTTCTATATAAGTTTTCGACACTCTACAAAATATGTCACCTTTCATTCCATAAGCTACAAGGAAATCACATCAGCAAGGAGGAAGATGTCGCTGGTATATCTTTTTTTGCAATCATATTCATTATATATGTATCATACATGTTTTGAACATTTACACCCGTTTTAATGCAGTTCTGTTGATGTGTGTTTTCCAAATAGATGCCATGTTACAACCTTATGGCAAACATAAACAAATCTCATGTGAACTTTTTTTTTTTTAAATAAAGGAAGTTCGGCCTTAGCCTAATCTCCCGGACTTTAATTATATTAAAGAGAAAAAGTTACAAGTGAATGGGACTAGTGCCCATGGGACCCCCCAAATCCCACGACGCAGGGGAGGAGTACGGCAAGCTACAGGGCATTACAAATGAGGCGGATAACATTATCATCACCCTCATGTGGGACCCATTTGGGTTTTAGCTTGTTGTTTTCGAGGAGATAGATATAGTGATGTCTAAACGGTGGTGATCTCTTGACACGGGAGATTCTTTTACCAAGTAGAAATAAGGATTTCTCGATCGACCATTCCTTGGGAGTTTGGCCGAAATTGACGGCACAGCGCTATCTCATGTGAACTTCTAAGAGTAGTGTGAGAATCCTATTAATGCTTGTATAATCATATTTCTTTACAACTCTCTCAGCAATCCCCAAAATATGTTTCCTTTTGTTCCATAAGCTACATGGCAAATGCACCATCACAACCATGACACAAGTGATATTTCCTTTTTTTTGCCGATTTTCGCTGCCGTTTTTGCTTGCATATACAAGTGCATCGAATTCTCCTACATATTACGTAAGTACACAAAATGCCTCTCTCTCTCTCTCTCTCTCTATATATATATATATATATATATATATATATATATACACACACATACATACATACATACATACATACATACATACATACCTACCTACAAACATACCTGCATACGTACATACGTACGGACTTATATATATATATATATATATATATATATATATATATATATATATATATATATATATATATATATATATATATATATATATATATATATGTGTGTGTATATATATATATATATATATATATATATATATATATATATATGTGTGTGTGTGTGTGTATGTATGTATGTATGTATGTGTTGGCAGCAGTCAGGGAACCGAAGGAGCCACAAGACGAAGAGAGTCAGAGCGAAGGGACAGCACAAGCAGACATGGCAGTCAAAGAAGATCTGGCAAGTAGGCCATCTAAATTTTTCAGACATCAAGGAGTTGAGCACACAAGAAGAAAGAGCAAGTAGGGAGCTCAAAGAGGTGTATGACAAATCAACAGAGAAAATCCCTACACAAATAGTGATTTTAATCACTAAACACCATTGTAAATACCATTTCATATTTTTGTAGCTCTATTTTGTGCAAGCCAAGGAGTCCTGAGCTTGAAGAGCTTTAGAAGTATCTACCTGCCAATTTTCGTATTTTTTAGATCTCGTTTGAGCCCTCAAATAAGCCTTGGAACCTAATTTTTAACTAGGCCGGACACTAGGTCTGGACAGGGCCAAAGCTAGTCAAAAACTATAAAAAGAGCTAGAGAGCTCATTTTTGGGGTGGATTGTAATTGAAAGGAACCTGTAAGAGCTTTTTGAAAGTAATCTAAGAACTCCATTGCTTCTCACTCTTTGTCTTGCCGTGTGTGCGCATGTGTGTGTATGTGTGTGCATGCTTGTGTGCTTCTCACTCACGCACTTGTGCCTCCACTTGCTCGAGATCTTCATACCATCCTCATGTCTTCCCGGATTGACATTAAAGGAGGTGCTACTCATCACTGAGCTACACCAAATTTTGGCGCCGTTGCCGGGGATCGAGCTTTGAGGACGAGCGTGTGATGGTAAGACGTAGATTGGAGACGTTGGCGTTGTAGGTAATTTCTTTACTTTTCCTATCTTTCTCTTTCTCTTTCTTACCTTACCACCATCATCACCATCATCATCATCACCATCTTCCACCTCCATTTCCCTCATTCTACTTGTGAGAGAGAGCGAGAGAGCGATATTGCGTGCATTGTTTTTTGCATGTTTTTTGAGCAATCTGCAGGTTCTTGCTGTATCACCATCCCCAGCACTCTGCGCAGGTACGGAACTGTACGGTCTTGTCTCTGTGTCGCCGGGCTCTGTCAATCGCGACCGACAGAAAAATTGCTCTATTTGCTAAACAAAGTGCATATCCATGACCTACAGGCCTAGAGCTTCCCAAAAATGTGTTTAGTTTTTTGAAATTCCTCAGATTTCTGTCAATCGCGATCGCTCTGTCAATCGTGATCGACAAACCACGACAGACAGACCTGTCAATTGCGATCGACCAGTCAATCGCGACGGACAGCCCACGACGGCTCTGTCAATCGCGACCGACAGAGTCAACGACCGATTGACCACGATGGACAGAAGCTACGCATGACACGTGTCAATCCCGATCGAGCCATCAATCGCAATCGACCTGTCAATCGTGATGGACAGCCACGACGGACCTATCAATCGCGACTGACACAGTCAACGACTGTTTGACCACGACTGACCGAGCCTTCGCGACGGACCTGCGATCGACAGAGTCAACGACCCTTTGACCACGATTGATTGAATTTGCGACCACGTGTCAATCGCGACTGACCAGTCAATCGCGACTGACAGCCACGACGGACCTGTCAATCGCGATCGACATGTCGATCGCGACTGACCTATCAATCGCGACCGACAGACTTTGCGAACACGTTAGAAGGGCAAATTAGGTCAAATTTTTAAGGCAAAAATAATGGTCTAAATTTTGGCCAAGTGTGGGACAAACACTAGGGTGTAGTATTGCATTACGAGGGCATGAACCAAGTAACCCGAGAATTCCTGTTTGCCTGTTAACCTAGTTTAATCCTGTTTTAGCCCCAAAACCCTGAACTGGCATAACTTCCTCATACGAAATCCGTTTGCCGTGATTTTTGTTTTGTTGGAAAGCTCGCGGGGAGTACAACAAAAATTAAGATAGGGTATTAGATATGGTTAAATTAAGATCAGGAATATTAGATAGGGTATTTTGAAGTTGACCATACCCAGGGGGAGCAAAATTCAGGGATCTCTAGAGTTGTGTCCAAAAAGTCATAGTGCAAATTGGTGAAGTGTTACATGAATGAAAGTGATTGGTTCTATCTTTTGAATGTAAGTCTTGAGCTAACGGTGGGCCTTTTACAGGTCCTTTGAGAGCAGTGAAGGGTACGCAAAGCAAGAGTAAGTGCAGGCTTGGGAACACGCGTCCTGGGCACACCAGGGCAACAACACAAGGAAAGGAACTCAAGGTTGGAAAACCCGCAACACCCTCTGTCAATTCTTAGTTAAGGCTAAGTGCGGGTAGTGTAGAAGTAATTCCAGGCAACGATAGGCACGAGATAAATCAAAGACTATCTAAGAAATCAAGTTCAAGTCAAGAGATAATCTGTGTGTGTGAACGACAACCTTAAAGGAAAAGAACCTAACGTGAAACGACCAAACTAAAGTGCGGAATTAAACTTAAGTATTCCTAACGACGTGATATCAGACAAGAGTATAAACACGATAATCAACATAAAAAGGAGATTAAGTAATTGATACAAAGGACTCAGAAACGTGGTTGTACCTGGAAAAATTGGGTTAATCAGTTAGGCATATGAACCTTAGATCAGGACGACATCTAGTAAGAGATAGACAAAGCCTTAGGTCTTCAGAGGCTAGTGTCAATCATACTGCGAGGTCTTGGGCCCAGCAGTTGAGTCACCACTCGCATTACCCTAGCTCTGATACCAGTGAATCAGAGATGTCTCAAGGCATGGACAGACCTACGGGAAGTTCAGGAGTGCCATACTTGCACAGAGTAGAAGGCCCTTACAAAACACAGTTGGAATACCTTAGGACCAACCGATTAGGTGCCAACATTTATGAGGTGGTACAGATTAAGAATCCTGATCAATCCATTGGACTAGAGCGCCCAGCTGTCAAGTTTGAAAACGGAGCATACTTGGACAAAGAAGGAACCATATACGTAGTCACCAGTCACCCAGATAGGACGGACGAATTTGGAAATGTGATCCCAGAAGCGGACTTAGGTGACCTAGAGCAAGGAAACATGGGTACAGAACCTAGAACCCCTCGAGGCAAATCGGTTCTCACTAGGATTATCACACCAGAGTGGATTCCCCAGGATAATAAGAGCATAGATTTTCTCCTCAATCGAGAAACTGACGAAGCCTTTTGGAGGTATAAATCTGATCAGCCAACTGACATAGGAACAATCATGATCTATGAGTTTAAGGATCCTGATAGCCGAGGCAGAGTGACCTACTTAGATCACGCTTCGGAGAGGATCTTTGTGGTTACGGAAAATGATAGGCATGCTTACACTTGGAAGGGTGAATTCGTTTTCCCCCAACCAAGATCGAACGTGTCCTTTGGTCACCCAGGAGCTGGAACCTCCCACGCTCACGGAACTCAAAGAGATAGACATAGAGATAGGCCAGAAGTAAGCTTTGCCACCCCAGGGGGCAGAGAAAGAACGAGAATGGAAACGAATAGAGTAGAACCTGAGATGCTTAGAGCTCACAGGAATCAAAGAAATGCGGATGAATTCCCTCTACCACGACCTAGAGAGCACACAAGGACTTTGAGACCAACTCAGCTAGGTAAGTCCATGAAGAACTACTTCGATGGCACTGGAGATCCATACGATCATGTGGCTGAGTTTAGACAAGTCCTGAGAGCCGAACAAGTGGAGGATCTATTCACGCAGTACAATGCCTTTGTTCTAACCCTTAGGAACACTACCCTGACATGGTTTCAGCCACTAAACGAGAGACAGTTCAGGAGCATAGACCAACTCCTAGAGGCCTTCATTATTGAATTCTCTAAGAGTGGCATAAGACATAATACCTCCTCATTGATTCATAGCTTCAAGCAAACCCCTCAAGAGACCGTGAGACTTGCAGGAAGAAGATTCAGGCAATACTTAGAGAGATGCCCTACCCCTGAGTTACCCACGCCAGCTAAGCAAGTGGCTTTATTCCTGGATGGATTGCTAAGTACCAAATTGAGATCCTATGTGTACTTGAAGGACCCTAGGACCATAGAAGAGTGTGTACGCATGTGCATTGACATCGAGGACAACCTAGGGGAGGAGTTAGAGCTTTCCAAGATATACAAAGATTCAGATAGTGCCTCTAGCCTCTCTTCCACGCAATCCCCATCGATTGAGGAACTTGCAGAGAAAGTGGCTCAGAAATTAGGTGTCTCTAGCAAACAAATCCCAAGGTTTGTCCCTATGAAAAGATGCTATACTTGTGGGGGTGACCATATGGCGAACTTGTGTCCCATTATGGCTCAACCCCAAGTAAATCCTAGTGGCCAATACTGCACCATAGAACCGAGATACACAAATCACACAGCGCAAGATTGCCCATACAACAAGCAGGCGGTTAGGCTACCCTCAGCAGGGAAGATACCAGAACCCGTACCCTCCACAGCCATATGGCAGGCCACAACAACCTTATCAGCAACCATACCAAAACCAACAAAGGCCTCAGCCTGTGTTAGCACAACAACCCCCTGCCCCAGCTAATGTGATCCCAGTAAAATATGCAGCAGCAGAAGAAAACCTGAATAGAGCTATAGTCCCTGTAACACCATTGCTTTCTGAAAGTGACCCCAGTGACCATAGCTTTGATTCTACACATGTCGATAGTCCCCAGGCTTACTACATGCAATCTCCTGAACATGGTGAGTCCTACTACAGTGAGGAACCGAGTGAACCTAGTTGGGAATCAGATTACACAAACGTCATGTATGCAAACCCCAACCCTAGGCCTCAACCTAGGCAGGTAAGACCCCCATTCCCTAGAGGACCATGCTACAGATGTCAGGGAGATCACCTCATTCGTGATTGTCCCTTACCTCCACTTACACAACCCCAGTCAGTAACAATTCAGGGCTTTTGCCAAGAATGTGGAAAGGAGCATCTCTTACGAGATTGCCCTAAGAATCCTAATAATATGCCAAAAATCACTCCTATCAACATTGTTGGGTTGGTGGTAGACTCCACAGGAAGTGTGACATCCACCGCACCGGTACAGGTAGTGACTAGAGCTCAGGCATTGCAGCAGAACCAAGGGGTAAACCAGGATAAGAACCCAGAGGCTAGTGAAACCGAGAGCATGACAAAGAAAAGGACTAGAGCGTGGAAAGATAGTCGGGAAAGAATGAAAAGACAATGGGCTAAAAAGATGAGTGAACTTGAGGAAAGCATAAGAGAAACCAAAGCCAGGATAACTGAACTCACATCTCAAACTCCCTCTCACACTACCCCACCACCACCATTCACATCGCCATTCGACCCGCCACCTTCCAACCCACCTCATACGATTCCACCACCCCCTAGAGTAGGATCAGTATTAGCTGGTCCCACTCCTGAAGACGTAGACATGATGCTTAAAGCATATCAGGCCAGAATCCAAGAAGGGCCAAATGTCACAAATCATGACAAGTGCTACCCTAGAGCTGACCTAGAGATAGAAAGAACCAAGCTTTGCGCGAAAATGGTCGCATTGGCTCAGACTATGTTTGAAGCCAGTCGCCTTTTCAATTACTCGGGCTCAGCCAAGACGCAATTACACTTGGATGGACTTCTAGAGAAGTTAGAGGGCATAATTGCAAGATCTACCAAGGAAGAAAAAAATCAAGAAAGAGATAAAGCAAGAAAAAACATGACCCATCCCCCATCAAAAGCTTATGAGCCCAATTCCACTGAACCAGACAACCCCCCCTCCCTAGAAAGAATAGAGAATCTAATGGCACAATCAAAAAAGGAACTCGCCCCTCAACACCATGATAAGGCTAGTGAAAGAGCAGGTCTTCCTACCCGGAAAGCCTATGTGCCTGAGGCCTACGTGCCTAACTCTACGGAGCCAGACACCTCTTCTTCTATGAATCAATACACACCAGAATTCTTGCGAGAAATTCAAGAAGAGAAATGGGCTAAAGAGAGTGAAGTTCCTCCTCCCATTGAACTGGTGGATGACACACACGATCAATTCCCACAAGACCTTCCTTCCATTTATGGAGAGCAGGAGAGTGCCCATTCTCAAGAAAGATTAGACTTCGAGTCTAATTCTTTACAAGAACTACCCCATTTCACAGGCCCATGGGAAGCAAAGTCCACCTGTATGAGAGCACCTACAGTCATGGTAAGAAACGAAGATTCAGTCATACCTAGGAACACAGAGATAATGAAGAACACCAAAGTGCAGTGCAATCTCACTTTGGAAGAGCTGCTTAAGGTTAGACCAGAAGTGTGGAAACATGTAGCCAATCAAGTGCCCGAGATAGCAAAACCTCGTTCCCAGGTAGGATCACATAGGACAGTCCCAGAGATACCCTTGGATAAGATAGGAGATATGTGTGAAGGTGAAGAAGGGAACACCTATCTTCCCATTACCTACCAGGAGTACACCACCAAGGCAATTTTGGACTCAGGTGCAGGAGTTGCAATTGCCACCACTTCCCTATGGAAGCGCTGGGGCAAGCCAGCACTCAGGCCAACGAGAATGAAATTGCAGATGGCCGATGGTCATATTGAGAGACCCTTAGGATTACTAGAAGGAATAACTCTCACCACCTGTGGTGTCGAGTTCGAGCATACCTTTGCCATATGTGAATTTAGCAAGAACCATGCCTATGAAATGATCTTGGGACGACCTTTCATGCGACAGTTGCAAGTGGTACAGGATTGGGGAACCAACTCCTTGTACCTACAACACTTAGGTGTTACGACCAAAGTGAATCTTAAAGATTACTCTCATAGAGATGTCCCTCCCATCCAATGGAACCCCATCCATAGAGCCAAAGATGATACGGAATCGGTGCATTCCATAGGGTCAGGATCCTCATGGATGCATGCAGACACCCACTTATGGATGTGTAAGGTAGTAGTAGAAGAAGAAAAGAGAGAAAAAGCCAGAGAGATAGGTGCAAAAGAAACCCATAGATCAATCCAAGACCCAGCCTATGCACCTGTAGTTTTTCCTGACGAAGAATTTGAACCCCACGGCTGGGCAGAAATCCTAGCAACAATGGATGTAGCCATCAATGAGGAACAATGGACACCTCACTGTGATGAGGATGGCTATGACATTTCAGTCTTCACCATAGAGCCAATCATGGAGAGGCAGTTCTAGAAGAATGCGAACCTAGCCCTGATGCATTTGAGGATGCAAGTTACTCCAATCTAGAGTCAATCATTATGGACCCACCTTTTGCATCAAATGAAGAATACTTCCATGAAGTTGAATTTCAACCCCAGAGGCATGGAGAGCTTACAAATGATGTAAGATTAGCCATACATGTGACCCCAAAGGAAGGAGGGAAGAAAAGAAAGAAGAGAGCAGTCACACCAGAAGAGGAAGAATCTTTGTTTGAGGTCCCCGAAAATTTTAAGAAGTATGAGATAGACGACAGGAGAGTTATGATAAGAATGCCTAAACGAGAGGCACAATCAGGAGAGGCCTATGATAACAAAGAAACCACCAAGAAAATAGTAGTGGCCCTAGAAGAAGGAGAGGAGAGATGCACGTACATAGGACATGACCTAACAGAGGAAGAAGAGCATGCGTTAATAGCCTTGCTAAGAGAATACAGAGATGTATTCGCTTGGAGTTACAAGGATTTGAAAGGTGTTGATCCAGGCATATGCTCACACACCATCCCCATGACCTCAGATGCTAAACCCTCTAAGCAAAAGCCCTATACATATAACAATAATTACGCTGCCAAGATTAAAGAAGAGATAGATAGACTGGTTGAAGCTGGATTCATCTATGAAATTGAGCACACTGAGTGGGTATCCCCCATCGTAGTGGTGCCCAAAAAGAATGGAAAATTATGTGTATGCATTAACTTAAAGAAGGTCAATGCAGCCACAATCCGAGATAACTATCCGCTTCCCATCACAGAACATCTCTTAGAAAGAGTGGCAGGCAAGGAAGTGTACAGCTTCCTTGATGGATTTTCGGGCTACAATCAAGTAGCCATAGCTCCAGAAGATCAGCATAAAACAGCTTTTGCCACAGAGTGGGGTATATTTGCCTTTCGTGTAATGCCATTTGGGCTTACCAATGCACCAGCTACCTTCCAGAGGCTGATGTGCCATGTATTTAAAGAGTTCCTGAGGAAGAACTTAGAAGTCTATGTTGATGATCTTTGTGCTCATTCCAACATTAGGCAAACCCATATTCCTGAACTCAGACAAATCTTTGACAAATGTAGAGAATATCAAGTCTGCCTGAACCCAGAAAAATGCGTTTTCATGGTCAGGCAAGGTAAGATTTTAGGACACATAGTGTCAAAGAATGGCATATCCACCGATGAAGAGAAAGTAAGAGCCATAGCCGAGTTACCTAGGCCAAGGAATGTCAAGGAAGTACAAGCTTTCATGGGACATTGTGGTTACTACCGACGGTTCATTCATATGTACGCTGTCATTGCAAAGCCCATGTATGGACTTCTGACAAACTTTGAGTGGACTGAGGAATGTGAGAATTCCTTCAAGGAGCTTAAACGAAGATTATGTTCAGCACCAATCTTGACCACACCAGATTGGAATAAACCATTCCATGTTCACGTGGATGCATCCAATTATGCTATTGGGTGTGTGCTTGCTCAACCTACTGGTGAAGGTAGTATGGATCTTCCAATTGCCTATGCCAGTAGACAATTGAATGCAGCTGAACAAAATTATACCACTACAGAGAGAGAAGGCTTAGGCATGGTATATGCAGTCAAGAAATTTAGACACTATTTGCTTGCAAATAAGTTTAAATTTTTTACTGATCACCAAGCATTGTTATATCTCGTGAACAAGCCATGCAATACAAGAAGATTAGTAAGATGGTTTCTCTTACTAATGGAATATGATTTCGAGGTTGTGGTAAGGAAAGGAAGGACTCATTTGAGAGCAGATCACCTTTCTAGGCTCACATCTGGAGAAGCCCCACAAGGAGTATCAGACGACCTTCCTGATGCTTACTTGTTTAACTTGGAAGTGGTACCGTAGTGGGCTAAGCCATTTGTGCCAGTATTGACATACGGACCTAACCATCCAGTAATAAACACGCAGGATAGAGAGGTAGTAAAAGCCCAAAAATATCACATCATGGCAGGAAGTATGTACAAGCACACAAATCAAGGAATCTTGGCTTGTTGTGTGGAAGAGAATGAGTACACTAAATGGTTGCAATTAGCACATGTAGGTGCATTAGAGCAACACTACTCAAAACAACGAACCCTACAGACACTAAGGAGACTCGGAGTGCATTGGCCAACTATGGAAGCTGATGTCCAAAAGTTGTGCAAGGAATGCCCAATCTGTTGCACTAAACCACCTGTGGAACATGCCACTCTTTATCAAGTGTCCATAGTGCCGGATTGGAGTGAACCACTAGTATCCTTTCTGAGGACGAAAACATTCCCTCCAGACATGACTCTGGCTAAGAAAAGGAGTTTAGAACAAGAAGCCCAGGATTACTCACTTATTGGTGATAATCTATTGTAAACAAACGTGGTAAAGACGGTTACCTGAGACTATGTGTCCATGAGAGTGAATATCTTAAGATCTTGGAAACTGCTCACCAAGGTGTAGCAGGAGGACACTTTGGACCAGATCGGGTGATCAAGGCAATACTATTTGCGGGCTTCTGGTGGCCGACCCTTCACATGGACGCACATACCTATGTGAAACGGTGTGATGTTTGCCAGAGAACTCAGTATCCTATACGTAAAGGTGAGATGCCACTGAAACCTATGATGGGTGGACGTGCATTCTCTAAGTGGGGAATAGACTTTGTAGGTCCTATTAATCCCCCAGCTAAGGGTTCCCATGCAGAATATATCATTGTTGCGATAGACTATCTAACAAAGTGGGTAGAGGTAAAAGCCACGACGAAGAACGATGCTCAAACAACTGCTAAATTCTTGTTTGAGAATGTTTTCACCAGATACGGGCTACCTATAGAGCTAGTTAGTGATAGAGGCACTCACTTCTTGAATGAAGTTATTGAAAATCTGCTCCAAGAATTCTTGGTAGTACATAAGAAGTCTGCCCCCTATCACCCTCAAGTAAATGGACAGGCTGAGAGCACCAACAAGATCTTATGCAATGTACTGACGAAATTAGTGAACAATAAACGCTCTGATTGGGACAAACAGCTACACCATGCTGTTTGGGCATATCGAGTTGCCTACAAAATGGTACTCCAAGCCACTCCCTTTCAAATGGTGTTTGGTCAAAATGCTGTGCTACCTTTAGACTTTTTGATACCTACATTGAAAGTGGCACAAGAGCATGAATGGACGGGTCATGAACTCTCCTCTAGACTTTTTGACCTTGAACGATTAGGAGAAACCAGACTGAGAGCAGCTGCGGGGATATATGCAGCAAATAAACGACAGAAGGCCTACTTTGATGCCCACGTTAAGGATAAAGGTTTAAAGGCAGGCGACTTAGTTTTAGTCTACACATTGAAGCAACATGCGAGGAAAATGGAGAAGAGAGGCTACGGACCCATGATCATTAACAGAATCTCAACAAGTGGAGCAGTGCAACTAGCCACATTAGAAGGCGATGTTCTCCCAAGTTATATCAGCGGATGCAGAGTCAAGTTGTATTAGGAACCTCTCACAGAGGAAATGCTAAGTCGACTCAATACTGCTAAGAAACGCAAAGAGGAAGAAAAGCGAATTCGAGAAGAAGCTCAAGCAGAAGCCCTAGAGCGCATAAGGAGAATGAAATTAAGAAGACAAGGTAGAGAGCACCCTAGGCAAGATGCATATACAGATCAAGGATATGACGTGTCTATGTGTGAAGTTTCAGGTATTAGCTCACATAGGATAACTGATCGACGTCCTTTCATAACCTTAGATATAGGACAAGGAAAGAGTGCAAGGACTGTAAGAGCCTTGATTGACTCAGGTGCAGCCACTAGTGCTGTTAAATTGTCCTACTGTTAAGAGTTGCAATTAACTGTCAATCCTATGGAAGCATATCTCATAGGATTGGGAGGCGTGGAAACCCCTTGCATGGGCGAGGTGGAACTTCCCCTTTATATTCATGATGAGGCAATGACAGTTAAAGTACTAGTATGTCAAGATGAAGACCTCACTGAACCCCTTGTCTTGGGTCAAGACAGGATCTATGACCAAGCAGTCAACTTAAACCTAAGGAGTTGACTTCTTCAGGTATGGGTGAATCAAACTAGAATTACAATTGAGTTAAATAATGGAGCACTCAAAGAACTAGGAAAGGCACAGACTCCTGGTCCCTCTAGGGGTACACATGAAGTTGACCATGCTGTTCTTGTCCAAGGCTATGTGATACAGAAGAACGAAGATCTCAAAGAAGGAGTCAGAACCACAATGGAACTCCCTTCTTTTCCAAAGGCCAGAAGGAGGCAGCAACTAAGGGCAGATCAATCACTAAAGACTCTCCAGGCGAGAGACCAAAAGAATGCGCGAAGCAGAACAACTCAGCCGATGAAACAAATGTCGGTGCGGAAAGACGAGCTGCCGACCGTAACTAAGTCGCAACAACGGTCTCAACTTCCTATTAGTAATCAACGACTTGATGCTAATAAGAGGACTCCTAAAACCTCTGTTGAGAAAGTGAAATCCATTTGGGTACCCAAGAAGTCGATGAGGGCTGACCCACAATCAAGACAAATTTGGGTGCCTAAGGCTTGCTTGCGGGCTCAACTAACCCCACACAATTCCCATCATACACGACAGGGTTCACTCGCTCAAGCAGCCGCCACCCACTCTTGTCTGATACACTCGAACACACTGCCACCTAGAAGCACGCACAAACTCACTCGTAAATGGGTCCCAATGAAACAACAACTCCCAGCAGAATTACTCATGCAACCCTCCCGAATCTCCACAAAACGAAGACCAAAAGCCATCCACGGTGTTTGACAACCTAAGACTTGTAATAAACCCCCCGACCCCAATCTGTGAATTCACCTCCACTTACTAACTGCACTAGTCAGACTGTGCATCTTTCCATCTAGCTCCTAGGACTATCCAGGCATTAACTACACACACTGTCATCGTGCACTCACTGACCACTGACTCATCATCTACCTCATATTAATGTTGTAACGAGGCAACGACGGGTTTATTCTGTCCATTACAATGTTAACACATGGTTCTATATTCTCATAGAACCAACAAGCAAGCAGGGCCATGGCAGAAGCCGGAGGTGCCAGTTCTCACGCCGGATCCAGCGCACAGATTGTGGATATAGAAACACTCCTCCTCGAACCACATCTCACCGAAAGACCGCAAGAACTTCAAGTTGTGCATGTACTCCCAGTTCAGGATCCTCCCCAGGGGCACACCTCTCAAGTGGGGAAACATGCTCATTGGTTCACTGATGTTGCAGGACCATTGGGTGATGGAACCTATTTTTGGGAAGCTGAATTGGAGTTTAATGGTAAATGGGGACGCTACCATTTTTTCACGCGCGAATTTGAGAGCTATCATAATGCTGAAGTAATGCGTGCAGTATGGACCAAAGCTGGCCTGGACAGTTATTTCAGGGCCCACTTACCGAAGCCAGATTTCTTACGTTGTTCTTATCTTATCAGTACCATCACTCCTAGCAGGGCCAAGGGAGGCGACAACACTTTTGTGTTACCCTCACTGTTGCCGGGCCACGAACTTAAAAGATTCAAACTGACCCTCAATCTGGTACGAGAAGCATTGGGCATGTATGGTATGCACATTCCTACTGAAAATGAAACAATGGTTCCAGGCAGAATGAAACATAAAGATCTCAATAAGCTGAAGGATATGGTAGCAATGACACCGACCATCGCTCTTCACCTACGGACCGTCATGCAGCATTTTGCTTTTCCAGCCCAGGAAAGATTCACCATGCCACCAAAGAAGATATGGTTTAGCTTGTATTTGGCAGAGACAGAAAACCTCCCTATCAACGTACCACATTGGATCATAGATCAGATCCACCTAGCCCATCAACGGTGGAACAAGAAGCAGAAAAATGTGCTCCACGGGTGTTGTGCTCTGACCAAAATAATCTATCAATGTCTAGCCTATGACGTGCCTATTCAGCGGGCACTCGTATGGTCCCGGGCCCAGGAGTTCCAGAGAAGGCTATCAGCGGCAGGTCCTCCATCAAAGAAGATGAGAGGGGGAGTCCAATTACCCTGCGCTCAACCAAGGGGAGCCACCACTACACCAGAAATTACCCCTCCCCAGACACGACGCATTAGACCATTCACCATTCGGCTACCAAGACCAAGTACAGAGGGACCCAATCTGGTGTTTCCTCCCGTCCCATCGGACTTGGAATTTCCACAGGGCTTTACTCTCAATGATCTCACTGATGAAGAAGTGGCTAGGCTAATCTACGACTCTAATCTCGAAACGGAAACAGAGCGAGCTCAGGAACCACAAACCCATACAACAACGTCAGTCCCCACCCGACCGCAAGTGGTAGAAGTCGACGTAGATGAACAGGAGACCAAACAAGAGGAAGAAGCCTACGAAGAACAAGAGTATGATGAACTTTGAGAGTTAGCAAGTGCCCCCGCGTATTCGGCACAAATAAAAAGACTATATCAAACCATGCAGCTAGTTCAAGAACAGCATAAAATGTCACTTGAAGCAGGCAAGAAACTCATGAACCAATTGCTGGCAGAGGAAGGTGTGGATGATATGTTCATCGAGTCCATCAACCTACATGCAGATGCAGTAGGATTGGATGAGGCCATTCATGAGGCAATGGCCTACATTCACCGATTTGAGAAAAGAGTTCCCGCCCGTCCCATGAGGTCCGGGAAACAAATTCATATCAACGTATCAGCACCAGGAGATACAATGCAAGCAGACGAACATCAGGAAGCACCACTGTCACCACCCTCCCCACCTCTCACTACACAACTCGCTCCACCACATGACACTATCACCACCACGTCCACTACCACCACAATCGTCATGGGAATTCCACTCTCTCCGGGAATCCAATTCGGGGGCGTCACCATGCCCACTTTCACCACTCTCTTCACTAACGTCACTTCCACCCCACCCACGATCCCCATCTACACGGTCACTCAAACATTTGACACTATGGAAACATCTCCTGCCACTGCACCGCTCCCTCCCCCCATGCAACCTCCGTCTCCCATACCCCCTCCACCCACATCTCCACTTGCAGCCACATCATTCACAACTCCCTTTCCCGCCCCCAGTCCCCCTGCATCTTCACCTCTCCCTGCATCATTTAATGTAAATAGTATATTTCTAGCATTAAATCAATGTGTATATCAGCTTCAGAATGAGTACAGAGCTCTTGACGACCGGTATCAACAACTGACAACAAATCATCAGAACTTACAAAGGCAACTTACAAGTCTTGAAGAGGAAAATGCAGATGTGAATCAACGTTATACAACGCTTGAGCAGGCTCACCAAACACTACTCGAGGCACCCCAACCATCGAAAGAATCAGGCGTCAAACAACTAGAAGCCTTGCTCGAAGTATACCAGGCCGATAACCTACGAGTCAGACGTAACTTGGTGCTACTCAGGAAACATATGGCCACAGCACTTGAAGAGAACAAGAGACTGCAGAAACAAAATGAAGAGAATCTTGAAGCGGCAATGGAAGGCTCTCCCCACGAAATTGAACTAGAGAAATTTAAAGCCGTACCTTCAAAGACAATGAAGACCATCTTAGAAAGCTATGCAGATCTATTAGATGCTCATGATGAGTTGGAAAGGGAACGTGATGAGCTGCGTGGCCAGCTCAAGGAACAGGAGGCTCCAACCAAAGTAATAGAGTCGGCCTCGACTTCAGAGGAAGTGAAGGCATTGACAGAGCAGGTGGTTGAGCTCCAGAAAAAGTTACTAGAGTATGAAAGGCAACCCTCTCCAGTTATTGAACCTGAGCCAGAAGACTTGGTTCCCATTGAGGTAGATGATTCGTACGAGGAACCATATGTTCCTATGCCAATGCCAGGAGGGCAACGAACCTCAGAGGGACTAGACACCTTGGAAGTGGAAGCACCCGAGTGGCTTCAGACACTGGAAAAGATAGCAAACACCCACGAAGAACGGGTGGCCATTCAGATCCAATCACTAGCAAACCTAGAAGAAACTGTCATAAAGTCAGAATATTTCAGAAGCATGTCTCATCATAGATGGATCGGCACCAATAATGACCAATATGTGCCATACTGCATACTTTTGGCCGATTACAACGCAGAGATCCAACGACAATGTGGGAAAGCCCCCACCTTTGCCACCCAGTTTGGTCCAGACGATATACCGGAAAGTGCTAAGCGTGGGTCCATCCATCAACCCACCTGGAGGATCAGGCTTTTGGAAACATATCCTGAAATGGTTCGAACCTGGAATAATATGCTGTTGTTTATTAAATATAATCCTTGTTACGTTCCAGTTCTTCGAAGACGCACCTGGCCTGAATTCACTATTTCCGTCAGAGACATCAAAATTACGTTTATCTAGCACCTCCACGAGGACCCCCCACGGTGAACTACATGATTTCTACAATCCGTCACTGGAGCATTCGGCTATGCAATAATCCCGATGTGATGGCCCAGATGTGTATGAAAATATTTGAATTAATGCTGATCACTTTCAGGACGTTTAAGAATATTAAGGACCCCCACTTCTCAGGAGCAGGCTTCGTGACAGGAAACCAGGATCTGGTGTACGATATGAGTACCACCCCCTCAATTGAAGTAATATATGCTTGGCACGCCAGAATCAAGTACCTCCAGCCTGCTTTAAACAGACATTTGAGGAGATGTTCATCACAGGATTCTGGGAATATCACTCCGAAATCTTTATACCTAGACCATCACATCTCCTCCAATTATTTGCTGTGAGGAGAACTATTCACTCAGAACAATTGAGGGTGCCTCATCCAAATGTTCCCGGACCTGTGAATTGGGATGATTTGCTCACAGATCTAGCACGCGGCTTACGACTCGAAGAACACCACCTAGCCTCCGATGTCATCCAATATTATGTTCAAAAACCCTCTAGACAAGGGTCTGTCAGGGGCGACAGACGCGAGAGTGGGGGGGTGTTGGCAGCAGTCAAGGAACCGAAGGAGCCACAAGACGAAGAGAGTCAGAGCGAAGGGACAACACAAGCAGACATGGCAGTCAAAGAAGATCTGGCAAGTAGGCCATCTAAATTTTTCAGACATCAAGGAGTTGAGCACACAAGAAGAAAG
>CM035412.1:57915471-58182971 GCA_020310875.1 Ceratopteris richardii | reverse complement strand
TCCCTTCAAGTAGTCTCTCTCTCTCTAAATATAATATATATATATATATTTTTTTTATATACTCTATATATGTGGTAGGTGTAGGGCATGTCTATAGGTGTAAAAGTTATATATATGTGGTAGGTCTAGGGCATGTGTAGTAGAGTTAGGGTTTGTATGCATATATAAAAATGGATCTATAGAAAGACATAGGATTAGTGTTGGAATATTTCAAATGCTTCTCACATGGGCGTGTTCATGTGTGTGTCTTCTATATATCCAGAAACCACTAAGATGCAATCAAAGGAAAAAGGAAAGGTTGTAATGGATTCGAGACCTAAGAGAAAATCTATTTCTGATTTTTATTCACTTAAAGGAGGGATTGGAGGCTCGAATTTCATGCGCTCTTCATGTGTAGCAAGATCATCCCTTGAACCTACAACTTTACCCCCGATTTCATGCTCTTACATCTCTGTGTCTGAGTCCAAAACCTCAAGTGACACTTCTTTGTCTAAACGTATAAAGAGAGGGAAGGGTCAATGGGATATAGGAAGGAGTTTTAAAATAGATTCGATACCAAAGTTTCCTTTTATTGAGCCTTTAATGATTGAGGGTGAAAAAGAATGAGAATTTGCCACTTGTATACCATGTAGTTGGAAATTAGGTAATCAAGTCAGGTTACAATTGAAATTAGATACCATTACAAAACATGTGGGTAAAATGTATGAGAAAGTAGAAGTAGAAGGGAAAATTGAAAACATTGTTAGATGGAAAACAAAAGATGAATGTAGGCATCTAGAGAATGTAGATGCCTATAATTCTCATTTATTGCTTTTGGAGCAAAGTAATGAGAATAAAAGATCCTTTATGCATCTTTTTGAGAGAAACCTCAAATCAGATAATGAAGCCATATTAATGCAATTTTCAATTGTGCTACATATCTTGTCCATCCAAAAACTAATGTCTGATTATCCTAAGTGGAGAGTTCCATTGAATTTCATTGGATTACGAATTTAAAGTTTTCTGACACAATATTGAACAGAATCTTCAGGATGGGAATTGGCAAAAACAATGGGAGAGGTAATCAAATCTAACTTGAAAAAAAGTTTATTGAATGCTACTTTTATTTCTATTTCCCTTGACGAAGTGACAACAAGGGATTACACTTCTTGGGTATATATCCATGCATATATTGTGGAGAATTATGCAAGAGAAGCCAAATTTACTAGTGCTTTTCAACTAAAGGGAAGTGCAACTTCTAATTTGTTGGTGCAACTTGTTTTAGATTCCATTTCAAATATTGGAGGGATGTCAATTAGTGATATTAATCAAAAGATAGTATGCATTGGTGTTGATGGATGCTCAGTTACGCATGGGCTTAGAAATGGATTGTGTGTTCAATTGCAACAAAACTATACACCATATGCTTTAGGTATACATTGTATGTCTCATCGTACAAATCTCACATTTAAAATTGTGTCAAAATTTGTTTTCATACAAAAAGTTGAAGATCTTATACACTAGGCATATGCTTTCTTTTCAAAAAGTCCTAAGTGTATTAAAGAGGATTAATGCTTCTCTGATGGGATAAGTAAGGGAAGAAAATTGAAAAAAAATATTGACACTAGAAGGATTTCACTTATTGGACCTGTAGAATGTCTTTTTGAAGAATATAAATCAGTCATCGATGTGGTCAATATTATGTCTTTAAGTAAAGAAATACAAAAGGGAAAAGCTCATACTTTGTTGCAAATGTTAAGTGATGTGCAAACTCTTCTCTATCTTGCACGAATGTTACCATTGTTAAGAGAAATGAAAAATTTGATAAAAGTTTCTCAATCAAGAGATATTTATGTAATGGAATACACAATAGCAAAAAAGATGACTTGTATGCGCTTAGAAACTTTGTATTTTGAGACATCAGGTTTTGATTTGCAAGAATTTATCGAGTGGGAGTCGTTGCTATAGGTTGGTGTAGAAGATAGTTTTTCGCAATACAATAACAAAGGTTCGTTGTGCATATTTGTGAAAGGTAAGCAGATTTCTCTTTATGTATCACAAAAATTCAAGGAGTATGCATCACAAAAATTAAAAATTAATCAAGCTTTCTTTCCTATCCTAGTGGATAATGTAAAACAAGGCTTAAGATCCATATGTAATAAATTGACTTCTGAGATCAGATAGAGATTTCCTCGAGATGAGCTCTTAGAAGCAATGGCCATAGTTCATCCTTTATATTGAAATCATGCAAAAGACAAGAGCTTACTGACAAATGACTTTAAAAGTAAGGTCCAAATATTATATGAGCATTTTGGAAAGAATGCATATTTAGGAGATAGGATTCTAGAAGGAATTATAAATCCAAATCTTAAAAAAAAACAATCTGGGATATTTGGACAAATAATGTGGATGCAATTTGACTTCTTCAAAGATCCTTCGAATCCAGGTGCAATGATAAAGCTATGGAAAAAGCTCGATAGATCTCCATTCTTGAAGGAATCTATGCCACAGAGTATTTTAAAGTAGAAAATTTGTGTCTAACAATGATCCTTGTATCCATTGAAGATGAACGTCTATGGAGTAGCTTAACTTTCATAAGAAATGCGACAAGAAATAGATTGAATAAAAACTTAGATACATGTCTTAGATTGTTTGTTTCTAAGAGTGCCCTTGAAACTTTCCCTTTGGAAGAAGCTTATGCCGTATGGAAAAGTCAATGTCAACAAAGAAGTGAATGTGTAGTATCAAACGAGAGGAAACACACGGAGGATGTTGAACCTTCTAATATTTTTCAAATCAATTGATTATAAAAGGTATCTTTTTTATTTGATTTCTTTTTTGATATTATGGTGAAATATAATGTATACTAATGTTTCTTATTGTTTTGACATGTTTTGAATATATCGAGGACTTCAATATTTGAAAAATACAAGTTAAAGACATGAATGTATATCTTGCTCCTCTCATTCATGATCTCCAAGAGTTATGGAGAGATATTAATATCATTGATGTATCGAAAAGCATTAATCAAAGATAAATTAGGGACTAACGAGTTCATGAAGGAGCTCCACATGCATGAACTAACGGGTCTTCTTCAAAATTGATAGATGAGTTATTATTACAGAAGGAAGTTCCATTTCAATTTACATTGCAAGAAAAAATTTATATTTATACTTTTCTTGCATATAATAGCGAATGCATGCAAGCATTTGTTAATGAGTATAAATAGGAACTTTAAAATCTCTGAAGCACAAGACTGAGAACCAAAAGATGTAGATATAATCTCGATAGTAATGAGAATACAAATATTTCTTCTTTCATAGATTGGCTATATACTCGTATGCAATGCACCAATGCAAATACTGAATGAGTCTCAGATCAATAGAGGGAGTTAATGATAGGTTGTGAAAGAGAGATAATTTGATTTTACTAATATTCTATTTTACACATATGTATATTATTTTTTCTTCTAATAATTTATTTTCTTTATTGATCCAAATGCTTACTGATATGTGGGCGTATAGACATCATACTAGAATCAAAGTTATTGATTCTTTGCATAAAATAGAGGATTCTAGTATTGTTTTTTTCTCTCAAGCAATTATCACATGCTAGTTCAAAAGATATGAACCTTATAGATAGAAAAATTGGCTAAATAAGAACCATTGTTGGTATCTATGAAATATGATTTCATATCTTCAAATAGATAATAAAAATTAAATATTTTATGATATAGTTTATTTCTTTTTAAGCACATAATAATGAAGTTTTGCTTTTTTATATTTTGATAGGTTACTTTGAAGGCTGATTGCTTTTGAGCCGAGTATAAAGTTAATAATTCCACATTGAGAAGGGAATTATCTAGGTTGTGGACATATTGAATAAGCATATGTTTATAAAACCCCGATGCTCATTCTTGGTGAAAATTCATTCATGTTCAACCTAAAAGTCAATCATTGGTTGACAAATTTATTCTCAGAGAGATTGAAGAAATTCATGTTGATGATTCATCATTAAATATTGACATTCTTACATCTCATAGAAAAATTAGAATTGTTCTACATGACAATGATAATAATCTACTTGATGAGAACAATAATACACTGCATGCAAACTCTATAGATGATAAAGAGAAACTACCAAAAATCAATATTAGTCCATTGTAGATGATGTCATTTATGATAACATAGATTTAATAATAAGAGAAATAACAGATATTAATAAAGATAATGAAGATGAGACTATATTGATATCTTACCAAAATAATGGTAATAATAAAAACACATGACTAGATGTTTCGAATACGAAATGAAACCCACCATATAGATGATTATATATTCTTATACGTAAGAACATTATGCTTAAGAAGAGCTTGTGTTATTCCCAAAGAGCTCCATAACTTTCTACTTCAAGTTAATGATCATTAACTTGAATCATTTGAATGGGTATCAGACAATAGATTCTCCTTTATTCAAATGGAATACAAGTGAGTCCCACCACAGAGATGAAAGCATGCTCTTTTAAGTTACAACATGAAGCTCCAAGGCATGCTTATAATTTTGTATATAGCTTTATTTTGGAGGATAAAAATCTCTACCATGCATGTATACATGTGTGTGGTACGTATCTATGTATATGGATATGACTGTCATCTATGCATATATATATATGTATATATATATATATATATATATATATATATATATATATATATATATATATATATATATATATATATATATATATATATATATATATATATATATATATATATATATATATATATATATGCACACTTATGTATTTCATGTGTATGTATGCATGTGCATGTGTGTGATACATGAAAATGTGTTTACAACTCTTTATGCATGTAGCTATATATAGAGAGGCATAAGGTTTGTAGTAAATACATCTCTCTAGCCGGTGGTGGAATATTTTCTCAAATAAATGCACCATGGAATCTACACTAGATCATACTACACTCACACATACACATGTACACACACACATATACACACACAGACACACACACACACACATATATATATATATATATATATATATATATATATATATATATATATATATATATATATATATATATATATATATATATATATATATATATATATATATATATATATATACATACATACATACATACATATTCTTTTTTGTATGTACACTTTCCTTGTATATTTCTATACCTAGAATCCTATTATATTTACTTTTATTTTTAGATTTTAATATTATATGGTCCTCATTGATTCGAGTAGTCAATGATTTGTGTTCAATGTAAGTGATGCATCTACACATGAAGACAAGGTTATTGAAATCAACGTATACAATGATAAGAAGAGGAGTATATGCAATGTATGTATATATATATATATATATATATATATATATATATATATATATATATATATATATATATATATATATATACATATATATATATATATATATGTGTGTGTGTGTGTATATGTGTGTGTATGTATATATATATATATATATAGTGTGTGTGTGTGTGTATATATATACATATATTTGCATGATGTGTATGTATCTAAATATGTATTATGGTGCTTGTTGATTCGAGTAGCTAATGATTTGTATTGAATGTAAGTGATGCATCTAAACTTCAAGATGAGGTTATTAAAATCAACATAGACACACACACACACATACATACATACATACATACATACATACATACATACATACATACATACATACATACATACATATATATATATATATATATATATATATATATATATATATATATATATATATATATATATATATATATATATATATATATATATATATATATATATGTGTGTGTGTGTGTATGTGTGTATGTATGTATGTATATAGTGTTAAAATGCTTTCTGTCAAGCACTTTTAATCTCGTTTCGGGTTCTTGGGATGGAGAGGGGTCTGATAGTACAGAGGCCCTTTTTAATTTTCCCAAATCAACATTCAATTAACAACTAAATACCTTTCGATTCATCGATTATCACTATGCAATGCGTCTACCAATCATATCAAACACTTACGGATTCATGCAGAAGTGTAAAGTTAATCGCCAAGTTATGATTAGTAACACTATTGAAACTTAATACTCAACACCATACTCAGATTTCTCCAACTCTGCAACACGTCATCTCCAGCGCGGGCGCCCAGACAGACAGTTTGGCGACTCCTCTTCTCTCACTGAAGAACACCGTGATTACCTTTTCATTAATCAATAGAAAGTTACATCTGTTCGCTACATCTTTTTGGTGCGTGCGAATATGAAAAATAAAATTTTATATCCAATCCGGCGGCTTACACTGGCACACACGGTGGACTCGAACCCAAAAACTGAAAATTACATTAAGGCTTATCGATAATGCCTTGGGTATACAAAGTTCTGGCTAATTTAAATGTTCGGGTAATTTTCTGTTTTAGAGAATCTAGCATATTCTTCAAAATGTCCAGCTCAATCAGTTGTGCATCAGTTCGAACCGAACTAGCATCAACGACTTGACTCATCAATAATTCCATCTGCGTCTGCAAAAATGTTTCTTGCAGGTAAAAGTCATTGGCTAGGGCAGCATCTCATCTGAGCTTCATCTCCACGATCTGTGCATCAATTCTGGACAGTCTCTCTGCCTGAAATCCTAACTGCTTTTGTCCGCGTTCCAGTTCCTCAGTTTGAAACTACATTGTCTTATAATAGGCTTCATGCTCTTGTTTAAGCACTGCTATCTCTTTCTTTAACTGTATAGTCTGACTAACTTCTGATTCTAGATCACAACTTTTCTGAAATAGTTCTATGAACACGGTCTTTAACTCTTCAGTGTTCTGCATGGCCAGGTCAGCCATTTCCTATCCCTTTTGCTCTACGATAGCAAGATCATCGCGTGTTTCTTCCAGTAGATTTCCTAACGCAACACGAGCATCTTCTTTATCACGCACCATTTGTTCTAATTGAACTATTTCTTCATTGTGCGCAGCTAGGAGAACGGTCTTCTCCTTCAACTCAGCAAGTGCATTGTCCCGTTGAGCAATCAGAATATCTTGTTCTCCTAATCGTTCTTGAAGTTGATGGAGTTGAGTCTGCAAGGCGTGGTTCTCGACTTTAACTACAATTGCTTCTTCTTGGAGTGGAGCAATGTCTGCTTTGAGCAAATCAACTTTACTCTGCAACTCTTGTTGAATATTATGAGTTGCTATCTTCATCTGTAGAGGCAACTGCTTGGAGAATTGGATGAGAAGCTGGCCCATCGATGCGAGTTCTGTAAACATAACTACTAGTGGGGGAAGAGAAGGAGGAGGTTGTGATGAGGAGGCAAATAGCAGATGAGGAGAGGATGGAGGAGAGTAATCCGGAGAGGATAACGGGTAAGTGGATGCCTCACGAATGGCGGTGGACGATGCACCAAGAAAAACTGCAACAGGCTCAGAACTAGTAGTTGGCAGAGGAAGAGGGATGAGGGCGGTTGGTGTTGGTACAAACAAGCCTTAACACTTGGACTTGTCTTGTGCCTTGAAGACTCAACAAGAAGATTGCACAAAGATCACTTAGCTTTGGATATCAACCTTGAAGTTTATTGCAAAAGTTTGGATTACTTCATTTCAAGAAAGAGCATAGGAACACATGCCTATGCTTAGTTACTTATTACTTTATGTAAAAGTCAAAGTGACTTCTTGTAATTGTACCTACCTTCAAAAGTCGTGGAATTTGAAAGGTATGAATGGAGAGAATATCTCCATGTGATTAGTTGAGAGATTTGAGGGAGCCTACAATTTGAATTTTGAAATTCAAACTCCTTCAAAACATCTATAAAAGTCAATGTAAAAAGTCGCGGGTAGAGTTACACTCCTCCCGAGGCTAATCCAAGAAATTCAGTGAGTGTGTGAGAGCTACTACCTAGCCTACACCTCTGAGTACCATTGGGCATCACTCTACATGTCAATGGGAATGTACATTTGATAGATTCAATACATATATTCATAGTTCTATACTCTGTGTTTTCTCTGAGTGACTACCTCCAAGTCTGTCAACTTCAACAGAGCATATCTCAAGATCTACTGAACCAAATTTGATGATCAAGGGCTCATTGGAACCAGCTCAAAGCATTCTACAACACTACAAAGTTTCAAGTCAATCTATTCAGCCAATTGAGAGAAATCACTGTCGAAGTGATCACTGGTATATTTCTGTGTGATTCCTAAAAAGTCGGGGGTGTCCCTGATTTTGCTAAACATCATGCTAAGTGTATAGTTTGTCATTTGGAGTGATTTAACTTGCTAATGGTAGCTTGTTAAGTTAATTTAATACTCCCAGAAGGAATTAGACCAATTGTAAGTGTGCTGGATACACTGAGCTTAGGACTGAGCAGGTGTCATTACAGGAATAGCAAGTTTTTGGACTTATGAAGGTTCAAACTTATCTGTTTTGATTTGGACATCACTCAATCATTTTGTAAAGCACATATATAGTTTCTTGGTGTCATTTGGAAGCTCAAGGAGTCTCCTAACCATATCTGAAGAGAAAAGAGGGCAGGTGTGAAGCAGGTCTAGCAGCACCAACTTGATCTTCTGATTGTACCCAGCCATCACATCCAACAGTGGTATCAGAGCAAACAAGGTAATCATGGGTGATGGTTTCCCTTCCTTTATTGACAAATTGGATAGGAATAACTACCAGGCATGGTCATTAAGAATGAAGACTTATCTACAAGGGAGAAGCTTGTATGGATACATATCAGGAGATGAGGAGTTGCCCTCATTCAAAACCAGAGGCCTACCTACAAAGGATGAGCATGAGAGACTTAATCAATGGTGTGCTAAAGATGCTTTAGCAAGGTCATATCTTCTAAACTCTATCTCTGATTTCCTTCTACCTCATGTTAGGAACTGTAAGACTTCCCAAGAGACTTGGGAGACTTTGTCAACATACTTCTCATCAAGCACAAGGGCCAGAAAGAATCAGCTATGGATTGAGTTTACAACTCTTAGGAAGCAATCAAAACAATGTGTTTCAGATTTTGTCACCAAAGTCAAAGACATAGCAGATCAACTTGCAAGTGTTGGAGAAGAGATTGAAGAAGAGCAAATAGTCAGACAAGTGATCAATGGACTCAAAGCAGATGACAAGTGGGAGAGCTTTACCACTGCAATGGACTTGTACATGGACATCCAAGCACCTGATCTAACCTCTCTGATTGGACAACTCTTCACACATGAAGCCAAGATCACAAAGAATGGAGAGCAATCAAAAGGTAACAATCCCTCTGCCCTATATACAGATAAGAAGTCTAAAGACAAGGGTAAAAGCAAGAAGGTTGATGATGAAGGATCCACCTCCCAAGCAAACTATGCAGGGAGAGGTAGATCATCTAGAGGTAGGGGCAGAGGAGGTAAGTCAGGTAGGGGGAGACCCTATAATCAATCTCCATGCAATATTTGTGGCTTGTCTAACCATACTACAGATGAATGCTACAAGAACTACAAGAATCAAAGAGGAAGAGGTCACCAAAGAGGAGGATACTCCCAAGGCAGAGGCAGGTTCAATCAATCTCAAGGCTACCATGGCTACAACAATAATACAACAACAACTACAACAATAGCTACAATCACAATGGCAATTATCAAGGAGGATACAGGAACAGAAAGGATTACAACAATTATGCAGAGGATCAAGATGATTCCTTGTTGATTATGAACATGACATCTAAATCAGGTATCAATGATGATCATTTGTTCTATATTGATTCAGGTTGCTCTAACCATGTAGCTGGGAATGTTGCCTTACTCTCTGATTTGGAAGAACCTAAAGGCAAGCACCAAGTGCAGACAGGTGATGACACTAAACACTCAGTGGTTAAAGTAGGTAATGTCAAAACAAGTGATGGTAATCAGAATTTGCTAAGCAGAGTATTGTATGTCCCAACAATCACCAAGAATCTGATGAGTGTAGGTCAGATTGTTGAAAAAGGTCTACAGGTCAGGTTCACTCAACATGGTGCATTTGTGGAGGATCCAAGACATGGATTCAGAAGGATAGCCAAGGGAGAGAAGTCAGGTAGATTATTCACCTTTGAACTTGAGGATACTAAAAATATTGCCTTGTACAATTATAGGGACCAAACCCTATCAGAATTGGAGATGTGGCATAAGAGATTGGGTCACATTGGAGAGAGAACCATAAAGCAAATGAGCAGAGATCAATGTGTGCTTGGGATACCTAATGTATCCAAGCAACACATGATATACAAGTGTGGGGCTTGTCAATTTGGTAAGTCACACAGGTTGCCATATACCAAGAAAGGATTTATGCATGAAGATTACTTGGAATTGGTGCATACAGATGTTTGGGGACCAAGCAAGGAGCCATCCATATCTGGATCAAGGTACTATGTATCTTTTATAGATGATTATAGCAGATGGACTGTCTTGTACTTCATGAAACATAAAGATGAAGTATTTAATTGCTTCAAAAGGTATCTTGCATTAGTAGAGAATCAAACAGGTAGACAATTGAAGAGGTTAAGGTCTGATGGTGTTGGAGAATACTTCTCCAATGATTTTGAAGAGTTCTTGTAGGAAAGAGGCATCAAGAGGGAGATTACCACAAGGTACTCACCTGAACAAAATGGGGTAGCTGAAAGAAGAAATAGACTCATTGTGGAGACAGCTAGGTCTATGCTTAATGAGAAGAAACTACCAAATTATCTTTGGGCAGAGAGTGTATCTACTGCCACATACTTAATCAACAGGTTGCCATCAAAGACACTTGATGGGATGACACCCTATGAGGCTTGGAATGGTAAGAGACCATCTCTGGATCATTGCAAGATCTTTGGGTGTGTTGCATATGTGCATATTCCCTCACAGGTAAGGGGAAAGCTAGACCCTAAGGCTGAGAAGTGTATCTTTATTGGTTATGATTTGAATCAGAAAGGATACAGGTTCTATAACCCCTCAAACAAAGGCTTCAAGGTAAGCAGAGATGTCATCTTTGATGAAAATGATTCATGGTATGATAATGAGTGCAGGAAAGTGAGCCTACCTTATGATATGGAAGAAGACTTTCCAAAGCTTGTCAGGCAAGAACCAACTCAGAATGAGGACACAAGCTCAGATGATGAAGACACCATCAACATTGAAGAATTCAAAGCTTGGAAATCCAAAGGGAAGATGAAGATGAAGCAACTTGAAGACAATCCAGAATCCTCAACTCAAGCTATGAGGAGATCTTCAAGGGAAAAGAAGAAACCTATTAGGTATGGATATGATACTTCACTTGTAACCAAGCACTCTGTATATCTTGCAAAGGATATCTTAAGTGAAGAACCAGGTACATTTGAGGAAGCTATTACTAAACCAGAATGGAAGGAAGCAATGGATGAAGAAATGGAGGCTCTCAAGGAGAGTGATACTTGGGACTTGATACCCAAGAAGGACTCCATGAAGGTGATAGGATCCAGATGGATCTACAAACTCAAAAGGAACTCAGATGGTTCAATAAGCAGGTACAAAGCTAGGTTGGTAGCCAAGGGTTTTGCACAAACCCAAGGCATTGATTATGAGGAGACATTTTCTCCTGTGGCAAAGATGCCAACTATCAGAATTATGGTGAGTGTAGCTGCATCCAAGAATTGGAACATGTACCAATTGGATGTGAAGAATGCATTCTTAAATGGATGGATATCTGAAGAGGTCTACATGTCACAACCACCTGGCTATGAAGATCCTAATAAGGTAAATCATGTTTGCAAATTGAAGAAAGCTCTGTATGGATTGAAGCAGGCACCTAGAGCATGGAACTATAGGTTGACAACCTATCTCTTGGATCAAGGATTTGTAATGAGTAAAGCAGATACTTCATTGTTTATAAAGAAGAACAATTCAGAGGTAATATACTTGTGTGTCTATGTTGATGACATCATTATTACAGGAAATGATGTTCAAGGAATTAGACACATCAAAGGTCAAATGATGAAGGAATTCAAGATCAATGATCTTGGATTATTGAAGTACTTCCTAGGGCTTGAATTGGTCTACACAAATTCAGGTATATACATTACTCAGAAGAAGTACATTCAGGACATGGTCAAGAAGTTTAACTTGCAGGAAGCTAAAGTCTCAAACATTCCTATGGAGGTCAACCACAAACTCAGTGCACATGAAGGAGAAGAACTCAAGGATATTACAGGTTACCAAAGTTTGGTAGGTAGTCTCAATTATGCTACCTTAACTAGGATTGATATCTCATATGGTGTTAGTGTACTTAGCCAATTTATGCATAAGCCAAGAGTACCACATTTGGAGGCAGCCAAGAAGATAGTAAAGTACCTAAAGGGAACACAAAATCATGGTTTGTATTATCCATATTCATCAGACATTGACATCAAGGTATACTCAGATGCAGATTGGGCAGGATGCAAGGATGACAGGAGGAGTACATCTGGTTACATATGCTTTGCAGGTGATAAACCTATTTCTTGGTCATCCAAGAAACAACCCACAGTGGCTCTATCATCTACTGAGGCAGAGTACAGAGGGCTAGCCAATGCCACTCAAGAAGCAATATGGTTGAAGTTACTCTATTCAGAATTGGGCCTATACACTAGGCCACCTATCATATTTGGTGATAATACAAGTTCACTTCATCTAGCTGCTAATCCTGTGTATCATGCTAGGACAAAACACATAGAGGTGCATTACCACTATGTGAGGGAGAAATTACTTAGCAAGGAAATTCAGTTATCATATGTGTCCACTAATATTCAATGTGCAGATTTGCTTACAAAAGCTCTGGATGGGAGCAAGCTATGCAGGTTTAAATCCATGATTGGATTACAGGATATTATTGAAGACTAAAGATGAAGACTCAAGCAAGTGTTTGGCTTGAGGGGGAGCTGTTGGTACAAACAAGCCTTAACACTTGGACTTGTCTTGTGCCTTGAAGACTCAACAAGAAGATTGCACAAAGATCACTTAGCTTTGGATATCAACCTTGAAGTTTATTGCAAAAGTTTGGATTACTTCATTTCAAGAAAGAGCATAGGAACACATGCCTATGCTTAGTTACTTATTACTTTATGTAAAAGTCAAAGTGACTTCTTGTAATTGTACCTACCTTCAAAAGTCGTGGAATTTGAAAGGTATGAATGGAGAGAATATCTCCATGTGATTAGTTGAGAGATTTGAGGGAGCCTACAATTTGAATTTTGAAATTCAAACTCCTTCAAAACATCTATAAAAGTCAATGTAAAAAGTCGCGGGTAGAGTTACACTCCTCCCGAGGCTAATCCAAGAAATTCAGTGAGTGTGTGAGAGCTACTACCTAGCCTACACCTCTGAGTACCATTGGGCATCACTCTACATGTCAATGGGAATGTACATTTGATAGATTCAATACATATATTCATAGTTCTATACTCTGTGTTTTCTCTGAGTGACTACCTCCAAGTCTGTCAACTTCAACAGAGCATATCTCAAGATCTACTGAACCAAATTTGATGATCAAGGGCTCATTGGAACCAGCTCAAAGCATTCTACAACACTACAAAGTTTCAAGTCAATCTATTCAGCCAATTGAGAGAAATCACTGTCGAAGTGATCACTGGTATATTTCTGTGTGATTCCTAAAAAGTCGGGGGTGTCCCTGATTTTGCTAAACATCATGCTAAGTGTATAGTTTGTCATTTGGAGTGATTTAACTTGCTAATGGTAGCTTGTTAAGTTAATTTAATACTCCCAGAAGGAATTAGACCAATTGTAAGTGTGCTGGATACACTGAGCTTAGGACTGAGCAGGTGTCATTACAGGAATAGCAAGTTTTTGGACTTATGAAGGTTCAAACTTATCTGTTTTGATTTGGACATCACTCAATCATTTTGTAAAGCACATATATAGTTTCTTGGTGTCATTTGGAAGCTCAAGGAGTCTCCTAACCATATCTGAAGAGAAAAGAGGGCAGGTGTGAAGCAGGTCTAGCAGCACCAACTTGATCTTCTGATTGTACCCAGCCATCACATCCAACAGTTGGGACTAAAACTATTCCAGTCTCAATCCTGTTGTCATCCCTAATAGCTTCAGTAACGATCTCGACATTTCCAGTCACATGCGTGACTGCATCTGCTTGGACCATGATTCCATCTGCTTGGACCATGCCTGTGTTTGCTTGGACGTCAATGGTTGGTGATGCAGGAGGTTGAGAGTCCATACCCCCAGTAGATTCCGCTATCTCCTTCACAGCTTCAGTATCCAATTGATGAGATTCGTCCTATATATATATATATATATATATATATATATATATATATATATATATATATATATATATATATATATATATATATATACACTTAGATATATATATATATTTTTTAATCTATATATTTTTCATTTCAGTTATGTTTTGAATTATGTGTATGGTATTAAGTAATGAAGAGTTTTGTTCTATTGTTTGTTATTATTGTTTATATTAAGCATGTGTTTTAATACTTTAATTATATAATTGATTCATATGTGTGTAGGTAAGTGTATATGTATGTATGTTCATGTGTATGTGTGTGTATATGTATGTATGTGCATGTGCATGTGTAAGTGTATATGTATGTATGAGTCTGTGCATGTGCATGTGTATGTGTGTGTATATGTATGTCCATGTATATGTGTAACTCTATGTGTATATGTGTGTATGTGCATGTATATGTGTATATGTATGTATGTGCATGTGTGTGTGCATGTGTATATGTGTTTGTACGTATGTGCATATAAGTGTATATATGTGTATAATGTATGTATATGTATGTGTATATGTTTGAAACATGCATGTGTATGTGGATGCATTTCCATTTGCATCCATGTGCATGCATGTGGATGTGCATATACATGTATTTACGTATATGTTAATGTGTGTGTATTATATATATGCAATAATGCATGCATGTAAGTCTTTTTATGTGGTTGTCGAAATGTTTGTGCATATGCATGTGTATGTGTGTGTATGTCTAAGTGTATGTGCACATGTATCTGTGTGTATATATGTGTGTGTATGTGCATGCAGCTACATCCTTCATCTTGGTTGCGTAGGCAGCTACACTTTGCTTTGGTTGCTTCGTCAAGGTTGTGAACTCCATCCATAGCGAGTTCTTCCTAGCCCTTGTATTCGATGAGAAGCATGAAGAAAGTACTTCCCAAATCTCCTAGGAGGTCTTGCAATTCCTAATGTGAGGTAATAGAAATCAGATACTGAGTTAAGTATATAAGACCTGGCTAGAGCATCCTTTGCACACCATGTAGTTAGCCTTTCTTGCTCTTCTCTTGAGGTTGATGTTTCTTCTAAATATTGGCATTTCCTCATCTCGAGAGATCTATCCATATAAGCTTCTTCCTTGGAGATATGCTTGCATCCTTATGGACCATGCTCGATAGTATCTCCTATCCAATTTTTCAATGAATGATGGAAATCCATCTCCCATCTTGCTTGTTGTTTCTTTGATGCCAGTGTTGGAGGAGATGGTGGATAGATTCCAGAGATGAAGTGGTGCTGCAAAACCTTGCTTCACACCACCCAAGAGCAAGTTGTGGAGAGTGTAGTAGGCCCCTTGAACTTCCTAATGATCACAAATAATCACCTATGTGCTTTGGAGCATGATCCTCTAATCACTGGATCAAAATGGATGAGTAGAAAGTTCAACCAAGAGCTTAGACTTGTTATTTTGGTCTCTACACATGTTTAGTAAAATGAACAGTGCTCTCAATCTACTAGCAATTAGATAAATTCCTTTCGGGAGTATCTAGTTAACTTAGATATCTACCAATCGTGAGTTATTTCAATAAAAAAGATCAACTGTACACTAAGAATGATGCTTAGCAAGTTGAAGGACTATCCCGATATTTTTGGGGTGCTATAGTATGCAGACCAATGAGTAGAAATATGATGATATCTTGAGATTGAGAAAAGAAATGATAATGAAACTGTGTAGCTATGAAGTAGACAATACATTTTAATTCATATTAAATGATTAATTGTTCACTGAGAACAAGCTCTGAGAAGTTCACTATTCTAAGATGATCATAGCAGAGAAGTGAAGTAGAGAAGTGATCAATGTATATGTATTAAATCACATAGAAATACAATTTCATTGGCAATGTATAATTGTACAATGTGAGGGTAGTGAGGTGCCTATAGAATGAGATTGCTAATCACACAAATCCCTCTCAATTGATCTCTCTAATCGGGATTTAGTCACATGAGTATTTAACTTACTTTTATAGTTAAAGTTGGAGCCAAGCTTTGAATTCAAATTCAAATTCTCACCATAAAGTGAGTCCTAGACTTTAGGCTTTATTCTCTTATCTATTTTCCATCAAGGGTTTGAGATTTGATTCATCCTAACTCCACGTGGGGTTAGTGCAATTATCATATGCACTTTTACAAGGATAAAAGGTAATTGACTTTTACAAGGGAATAGTCATATGTGACTATATGAGGTACATGCTAATTGTCCAAGTATGTAGACTTGAACTCTTTTGCACCACCATTATTGAGTTTCCTATAATGATATGATCAATTTTGTGCATATCCTAGGAGTTAAGCATTGGTAAGTGGTTAAACGTATCTTTCTCTACTTGTGTGGTACTTGCTTGATTGGGTTGCTTTATCCCGAGGGTGATTTCTAGCATTAGATTAATAGGCTATTTTAATCAAATTGGTTCGCTTCCTATGACAATCATGTGTCCAAAAGTGGTTTTCTCTTTATGCTTGTGCTCATGCATATCTTGGTTGAGCAAGATAAAGCTTACTATGGCTACTTCTAGTTGTGAGGCTAAGTGTAGGGCAACTTTCATAGCTACTATTAAGTGTGTGTGGCTTAAATGCCATTTGGTTCATTTGGGTATCGATCAATATTCTACGACCACCATCTTTATTGATAGTCATAGCATATTGGAAGTTATGAAGAACCCTATGTTCTATACTCACAAAAATCACATTGCAATGCACTACCATTATGTTAACAAAAGCCTTGTAGGATTTAGATGTCTGCGGAAGCACGCGAACAGCACAAGGAAGAAGAAGAAGCTTGGAGCACAACACACAAGACTGAATGTATTACTAGAGAATGTACAAAGATAAGTAGCCCATTAGGGCAATAGGCGTATATACAAGCTGGGGGAGAAAACCTCCTAAAGAGGGAAAAAAGTGCCCCGGTGGTCCTAGAGTGTTCACACACATCACTACCTAAATATATCAACAAATCCCCCCTGGGAGTGATGCAGTGAACAAGGAGCTGGCACTCATGTATAAGGAAGTGACAAGCTATGTGGAAATCACTCCACAAAAGGAAGTAAGCCCAAAGCTTTGCAGAAAGCTTCAAACTTCTCCCTAGGCAGAGCCTTCGTGAAAAGGTCTGCAATGTTCTCCTGCGTGGGCACATATGCCAAGTTGATCTCCCCAGCAGAGAACCTCTCTCTGACATAGTGATAATGCACCTCAATGTGCTTAGTGCGAGCATGGAACACAGGGTTCCTCGCAACTGCCAATGCGCTCTGACTGTCAGTGAAGATGGTGGTGGCAGAAGACTGGCCAACACCCAAATCAGCCATAAGGCGTCTGAGCCACACACACTCAACAGTCGCTGTGAAAGCTGCCCTATACTCAGCCTCACAACTGGAAGTGGCCACAGTAGGCTGCTTCTTGCTCAACCAAGATATACATGAGCTACCAAGCATGAAGCAAAAACCACTGGTGGACACACGAGTGTCATAGCAACCAGCCCAATCTGAGTCAGAAAAAGCATGCAAATCTGGCAGTAGTGACCCCCCCTTGGGATAAAACAACCCAAGTAGCCCAGTACCACTCAAGTAGCGAAAGATGCGCTTAACCGCTTTCCAATGCGTGACTCCTGGGCAATGCATAAACCTGCTCATCTGTGAGACAGCAAACTGAATATCTGACTAAGTAATGCATAAGTAAATCAAGCCTGCTGATAGAGAACAGCATCAAATGCATCTCCAGCATCATGAAGACTCAATTGTAAACCTGTCTCCATAGGAGTGGCAATAGGCTTACAGTCTTCAAGGCCAAAACGCTGCAATAATGTGTCAATATATTTCGTTTGACACAAAGCCATTCCACCATCAACGTGCATAAACTGAATGCCCAAATAGTGATGCGAATGCCCCAAATCAGACATTTCAAATGAGGCATGCAAATCAGCCTTAAAATCAGCAATATGTGTCTCAATAGGACCAGTGAGCAGCATGTCATCAACATAGACAACAATGATCAGAAGCACATCATTAGCACGTTTAACATATAAGGTGCTTTCAGTTGGACTGTTCTCAAAACCATGTGCAATCAGATAGGCATGTATCTTCTCATACCAAGCACGTGGTGCTTGCTTTAAACCATATAATGCCTTCTTTAACCTGCAAACCTGGTTTTCATGCCCTTTCTGCACAAAGCCATGGGGTTGAAAAACATACACTTCTTCATGCAAGTTACCATTCAAAAATGCTGTTTTAATGTCCAACTGATGTACATTCAAACCATGATGGGCTGCAAGTGCACAAATGCTCCGAACAGTAGTCATACGGCATGTAGGTGCAAAGGTCTCATTAAAATCAATGCCTCTTTCCTGTGCATAACCCTTTGCAACAAGCCTAGCCTTATACTTGTCAACTGTACCATCAGGTTTACACTTCAGCTTGTATACCCACTTAGTGCCAATGGCCTTCTTGCCAGGAGGCAAGTCACATAAAGACCATGTACCATTCTTCATTATAGCATCATATTCAGATTGCATAGCAGCCATCCAATTTTCTGAATTTTGTGCTTCATCAAAAGAAACAGGCTCATTCTCATCACAGAGACTAGATGCAGCCATAGTATAGCAATCTGATGCAAAGGAGGCACTATGAGAGCTTGAACGAGTACGATATGACAAAGGTGCATCTAATTTGCTATCACGCAAAGTCTGCACCAGCCATTTTGGCATAGTTTTTGCCTGCTCAATATCAGCTCTCTCATCAACAAGTGCATCATTTAAATCTGCATCAGAAACGGAATGATCTGCATCATCATATGAAACCTGCAAAGGCTGAGAAGTTGCCTCATTAGGACCAGCACTAGCCTGTCCACCTGTAAAAAGAGTCATCAAAGTATCATACATGTCTTTGGAGCTAACCGATGTCTCCTTAGTACATGAAAGCAATGGCTTAATAGCATCTTCCACAAAGACAACATCACGGCTAACCAGAATGCGTTTAGTCTGTGGATGATACAGACAATAGCCTTTACTTTCAGAATTGTACCCAACAAAAATACATTTTACTGCCTTATCATCCAATTTTCTGCGATGTTGTTCAGGCACTAATGCATATGCCAAACAACCAAAAACACGCAGATGAGCAACAGATGGCTTGCGGTCATGCCAAGCCTCATATGGAGTGATAGACTGCAACGCTTTAGTGGGACACCTGTTCAGTACATATGCTGCACACATGACAGCCTCAAGCCAGAAACTATGTGGTAAAGCCTGACTTTTGACCATGCACCTCACCATCTCCATGAGTGACCTGTTCTTTCGTTCAGCAACTCCATTCTGTTGAGGTGTATAAAGCACTGTACACTGGTGTTTTATCCCACGTTCAGCCAGAAATGCATTAAAATTTGAAGACATATATTCCCCCCCTCGATCAGAACGGAGCTTTTACATGCTGACAGATTTTCAGCCAAAACCAAAAACAATTTGAAGCACATGAACACTTCGGACTTTGTTTTGAGTGGATATACCCATGCATGCCTGGAAAAATCATCAATGAAAGTCACGAAGTAAAGGTAATTTCCAAAAGAGGGTGTCTGCATAGGACACAGACATCACTATGTACAAGCTGCAATTTCTGCGTAGCCCGAACTGAACCATCTTTTGGAAAGGAAGAACGCTACATTTTGCCGAAAATACAGCCTTCACAAACATGTTTTCCAGGTGCCTCAAGTTTGGGCAAAGAGGACACCATTTCAGATTTCTGCAGGCGTAATAAACTAGCGAAATTCAGATGACCAAAGCGTGCATGCCAAAGCTTTGCATCTGACATAGCCTGAGAATCATGAACTGCACATGCCGAATCATTCACAGATCTTTCATAGTCTATGAGCTTATACAGCCCACGACATAAAATGCCAGAAGCAATAATCACATCGCCATTTGAGAGATCATGGACTGTACACCTGTCATCAACGAATTTCACAACCAAGCCAATCTTGGCTAATGCAGAAACTGATAACATGTTCTTTTTTATCCCTGGCACAAATAAAGCATCTGACAAAGTGAAAGAACTACCATCAACAGTAGTCAGAATGATCTTACCAACTCCCTTAACAGGATAAGAGGAGTTATTGGCGCATGTGACAGTATTCCCTGTAGGGGCAGGCTCGAGTGAAGAGAAGAAACTGTGCTGCGAGGTAATATGTTTGGTCGCCCCACTGTCAAAGTACCAAACATCTGAGTCTACTGCAGACATGCACTGATCATGAGAAGATGGGTCAAAACTGCAGACAGTAGTAAACGCCCATTCTTCTTCCTGCACAAGATTTGCAGACTCTGTTTTTGGTGTAGAGGCCTCTGCAACAACCATTCCAGCCTCTTTCTTCTTTGCCTCTTTAGCAGCCAGTTTTGGACAGTTCTTTATAATATGATCATTTCCTTTACAGTACTTGCAGAACAATTTCTGCTTTTCTGATTTCTTCTCATCTTTATCCTGGTTCTTCGATTGTGCAGCATTTGCAGATTTCTGCTTACTAGTAGAAGAGCTCCATTTTCCTTTGCCCTTCTGTCTAGCCAGGAAAGCTTGATCTGCAACATGCATAATGGACCTGTTCTGCTTGGACTGATCTTCCTGCAATAGAACAGAGACTAATTCCTCAAATGACAAGGCATTCGGATTGCCTTTCATCATCAACCGAAGAGTAGAGGCAAAACTCTGATATGAATCAAGAAGACCATTCAGAACGGTCTGCACAAGTGAGCTATCTGGTATAACCTCATCAGCAGAAATCAATTGTTCCTTCAGGTCTTTGATCTTTGTAAGAAAATTTTCCATAGAATCACCTTCATTCATGTGCTCACTCTCCAACTGTTTTCAGAGGTAAGCAACACGAGCCTCATTCCTAGCCTCATACAAAGTGGTAAGTGTATCCCAAGCATCCTTTGTTGTTCTGCAAGAGCGAATGTGAGGAATAATGGCACGTTTGACAGACAGAGCTATCAATGCATGTGCCTGGGCATCTCTGCCATCCCAACGAATCTGCTCTGTAGTAGGTGCAACAGAAACGACAGCACGAACAGGAATCTATGGAATATCATCTTCGACACCATCTTTATCAGCTCCAACACCTGTATTTGCAGTACCTGTCGTTACAAGTGTAACAGGATGTCTTTCAACACCTTGCACAATGTTCCACAATCCTTTTGCAACCAGTACATGTCGCATCATATAAGCCCATAATGGATAGTTGGTACCATCCAACTTATCCTCAGTAGCCAACATACGGAATACATCACTGCTTTCAGCCATGGCCGGTGACTAAAATACCTTGATGCAGAAAATTGATTATATCTCAAAAAGTTGAACGGAACTGCCTAGACGAGTTCTGCTAGACCTGTAGCAGACTTCGAGACGCTTAAACTGGCGAACAGAAACTGGTATATACCTTTGGAACAAAAGGACGAAATAGCCTGCACAAGCGCTGTAATAGTGCATTCAGAGGCCGAAACGAGCTCAGATCGCGATTTCGGCGCCACAGAGCGAAGCCATTTTGATCTCGGAAACACCCTGAGTATGCTCACCAAATTTCGTGCGAATCTGAGACTGCAAATGGAGGAGTGTCGACGGCGCCCTAGAAGAAGCGACGACCTGCTTTGATACCAATCGTTGGAGTTAGACGTCTGCGGAAGCACGCGAACAGCATAAGGAAGAAGAAGAAGCTTGGAGCACAACACACAAGACTGAATGTATTACTAGAGAATGTACAAAGATAAGTAGCCCATTAGGGCAATAGGCGTATATACAAGCCGGGGGAAAAAAACCTCCTAAAGAGGGAAAAAAGTGCCCCGGCGGTCCTAGAGTGTTCACACACATCACTACCTAAATATATCAACAAGCCTCTCTATTGGAGAGATCAATTTTCTCTAATGCCCACACAATATAATGTTACATACCTTTTCAGAAAGGTTCTCCCTAGATAAAAACTCGAAGCTTTTCACAAACCTTTGGTATTATTTCCTTTTGTGGATTGATTTCAGAATGCATGACTCGACACTTCTTTATACATGAGTGCTAGCTTCTTGTTCAGCATACCACATCTAAGGGGATTCTTATTGATATGTTTATGTAGTTATTTTTATGAACATACTTAGGATTGTTGGGGCACTTATTTTCCTCTTTTAAGAGGTTTTCTTTCCCCAACTTGTATGTATGCCTATAATCGGAAAGTACTATCAATATTTTTTTACATTCACTTTGTAATATGCCTAGTCTTGTGCTCCAATCTTCTTCTTCTTCCTGACGCTATTTGCTTGCTTTGTAGTCCTCAAACTCCTACAATACACACACATACATACATACATACATACATACATACATATATATATATATATATATATATATATATATATATGTGTGTGTGTGTGTGTGTGTATGTGTGTGTTTGCGTGTGTTTGTGCGTGTGTGTACACATATATACATGAGACACACCTGCATGCGTACATACATAATTACTTACATAAGTAGATACATATACAAACGTAGAGATATATATGCGTCCATACGAATACATTTACATACATAAAAGCTATTGAAATAAAAGCCTTTCTTCACAATTTTTTTCCAATAATAGGATTCCAGTAAAATATACTGAAATAAAATCCCAACCCAAGAATGTGAAATTAGACCTTTGGATGAAGAGGACAAAAAGTATTTCTTTGATATATTCGGCTCCAGTATCATCCAAACACTAAGCTCAAAATGCCAATCCAATGCATTGATAAGCTTTCTTCCAATATTTCCATACAAAATGATTCAAATCGATGATACCGCTAAAAAAAAACATGCTTTGGATCATTAGTCCCATCTCTTGAGAACCTTTAAATCTTGTATGCGCGCTTAATTAATGATTCTACATTATATGATTGCAAGATATGCATTCACAATACTAAGGCTCTACTGATTGTAGATGTTGAATGGCCATTTTCTTCATTCTCATTGAAAAAAATAGACCTAAGAAAATATTGTAATATAAATATTTGTGTTACAAACAAAACTATCATATTGAAGGAAAAAGCTTCTGATCCTGAAAAATCCATAAGAGATTGTTGGAACATGTTCGACCATTTCTCAAGCATTAGCTGTATGGCTTAATAAGGCCATCTGGTTTATGTTTCAAAATCATTATTTGTTCTTCCATAAGTCCAAATTGAATGGGCGATGTTACATATCATCACTCCAAAATCATTATTTGTTCTTCCATAAGTCCAAAATCATTATTTGTTACATAACTGAAGAGATCCCCCATTTGTGATGCTATTGAAGACGTTTTGATAAGGTTTCTTTTAAAGGTACTCTTGCGAGATACCAAAAATCCTCTTTTCAATATTTTGAAAGATTGTTCACTCAGAAAACTCTCATGAAACCCATTTTTAAATGCTTTGCTTTTGGATGAAAACTCAATCATGCAATCAAGGTCTAAACCATGTCTTAAGAAATTTCTTGATGATAGTAACCATGTCTTTACCTCATATCTGAAAATTATTAGAAACAAATAGTTCACGAACATTTTGAGTAAAGGTAACCACTTTCTTTTAGAGAAACCATCAAAGAACTTAGCACAATTTTTACTTTAGTTTTTGAAGAATGGAAATAAAGGGCATTGATGATTAGAATCTTCCATTTATGATATTCGTTCAAAAGTTTTTTTCTGATATCTATCCAAATTATTACTCAATAATAAGTTGTGTTTTATGAATCCTTCCATCACATATGAAAATAATTTTCTAAAACACTATCTACTTATTAAAGGAATGGATAAACTTCTTCAGTCCCCCGTGTTTATCTGTAGGAGATTCATCCATCTTCATTCAATGTATAGGCTTTCCTCAAGTTATTTTTCTAAATCCACTATTCCTTAGAAAATTTTGATTTCTTTGATATCTGAGACTCTTATAGTTCCATGATTGTGAACCTAAGGATTAATTTCATTAATTCCTCTTTCGAATGAGCTTAAAGGAAAATTTAGATGGTAACCAATGCCATAGTTATATCTTTTAGAGGTCACTCATAAAATTTTTCAATGTCTTAAACAACTCCTTTTGACTAAGAAACGAAATTTTAGTATTTTAGACAAACATAGAAATTTTAGGTTGACCTGGTTTATTGAAATTACTTATGAATTCTTAATTAACTTACCAACAAAATATATACTTTTGAAATATATAGTATTAAAAATTCTTATGCAAGCATTCCCCATAGTGGTCTAAGTATTCTTATATCGACTCTCAAAATGTTGTTCACCTATTATGCAAAATTAATTTCATAGGTTTTAACAAAATCCAGATATAAATGGAAGCTTGTTGACAAAAAGGTTAGAAAGAACAATAGTTGTGCAATTTGTTATTGTAATAACATACCCATACAAAAAATTGGTATTCTTGTGGGTTTTGCATGTTCTCCTTCATGGCGTAATGTCTATTTTGCTTGGTTTGATTTTACTCTCATAGGAATACTCCTCAATGAAGGGAACATTAATATTGTTGATAATTTTCTTTTTCCTTTCCATGTTATTGATGATTTGGGGTTTTTAAATAACGAATCTTCTGATATTTCCCACAATGAGGTGAGCGCAATTCAAACAATAAAATTCAAAGATTTTTGCAAAGATTTGGGCTTACTTGCTTTTGTGGATTGCCCTTAGCCCACATTGGTTGACACTTCCTTATGCATGTGTGTGATCCCTTGTTCATTACATCACTACCAAGGGGTGATTTTTAGTATATTTTGGTCGTGATGTGTGTGAATAGAGTTAGGACTTCCAGATCATTGTTTTTCAGGTCATTTTTTCATTAGGACTTCTAGGTCATTTTTTTCCTATTTATGAGGTTCTCCCCCCCCCCCCCCCCCCCTCGCTTGTATATGTATGTAATCCTAATGGCATACTTATATTTTTCACATTCACTTAGTAATACACTCACTATGAAGCTCCAAGATTCTCTTGTCTTTGTACTATTTGCATGCTTCTGTAACCTTCAAACTGCAACATACATTTCTACCGTAGGATGGCATGTTTGAGTAGATCTTCATCCTCACACACCAAGAAATCTACGTTCATGAAGAATTCAGTAGGTGGAAAATAGTCCATATTTCACCTAGACATTGGAACATCCTTCAACCCTTGCCTATCACATAGGCCTCTACTAGTTTCAGTACTTCTTGCAACTCTAGGATTCTCGAGGCTTTAATAATATTTAGAGCAAGTCCTCTACCTATTAGCACATCTATAAATAGATGAAACTTTTTCCGAGTCCTATATGGATGTAAGGTATTCCATTCATGATTGGTTTTCCTATGAAATACATGTGAGTTGGGTCTTGGTACTAGGTGATTCATCTATGCGAGTCCTATATGGATGTAAGGTATTCCATTCATGATTGATTTTCCTATGAAATACATGTGAGTTGGGTCTTGGTACTAGGTGATTCATCTATGCGCAGAATCCTAATTCTACCATAGTTTCGTTTTTCTAATTCTTTCCAAGGCTTGTCTTTGTGCCTCTTCTCCTTTGTGTTTGTTGACTTCTTTCCCATTATTTTCTACATTTGAAAGTATATTATACTATTATGTATGTAAGCATCCATGTATGCATGCATGCACGCATGTATGTATATGACATAAACATCCCTCTAGAGAAAAGTGATACAAATTATATATTTTCATACTTAGAGGACCTACATCATACAAGTAAAATAAAAAATCAGAGTTGCAAAAAATTTGACAAAAGAAAAAAGTTTGATGATACACAAAAATATTTTGGTTTCATTCGATTAGAATCATGATATAATATGTAGATGTTTACAATCATGAAAAATATATCCATTAATTCATCTTAAAATTCCTTGGTTTCACTTTGGTCTCATAGGTAGTTGGCCACGGTTCGTCTTGCCCATGAATGGATGCTAGTTGTATTAAAATGAAAGTACCAATAAATGTTAAAAGTTATGTGTTTTCTAGGGCAAGCTCAAGCACATGATTTTAACTAAATGACTTCATTTGAAGGCTTTTGAACCTTAGAAAAGTCAAAGCACATGTTTGAAGGTGCAACCTTATCCAAAAGAAGGCATTGAACCTTTAAGACACTCCAATGAAGAGACGAAGTCACAAGGTAGCTGAAGAGACAAGGAGGGCATGTGAAGAGACACGGAGGACATATGAAGAGTCATGGAAGGCTTTCATGGCTATTTAAGTACCCTCCAAGACCATTCTAAGTGTGTGTGGATATTAGGAAGTTGGGGTGTTGCTTGTACATGTGCTATTGAGTCATTTTCTATCATAGCACATGTACAAGCAGTTCATATTCTCTTGTATATCTCTCCTACCCTTTCTAAAGGGTGCTCAATTTCTATAGTAGCTTGTTAGGACTTCATCTCTCTCTGTAAGAAGCTCCAATTTCAGCGTTCTTATAGATGTTTGAAAGCTTATAAAGCAAGGATTCTATTTCCAAAAGGGTGCTACCAAACTATTCTTTTATTATGAGTTATAGCTATTTCCTTCTCTATTGGTCTATCCCAAAGCCTAAAAGGAAAACTAGTCTATCTTATGTGGTTGAACTGACTAGCCTAAAAGTCTTTAATTCTAGTGATGCATAGCTCATTCCATAACTCTTCGTGTCTAGATTATGTGGCTAAAAGGGCTTGTCAATTGGATTTAGGAATTCTACGTTATATCAGTTTTAGTGATTATTGGTCTGAGAGGAGCTAGGTCTTGGGCAAGGTCCTAGCTTCTTGTTGTGGTATCAGAGCAGCTTGAATACATCAAGCTAAGTGCAAGAAGACTTGAAGTGAAGCAAGAAAACAAGGTTAACTACTTGAGGGCTACATCAAGGGGGAGCATCTAGAGGAGTGCTCACCATTAAAGGAGTAAATACATGCCTAATTTTATCATGGCTAATAATTCTAATGCTATTGAGAAGCTTGAGAAGGACAACTACCAACCTTGGAGGTTTAGGATGCTCAATTTCATATTAAGCAAGGATCTAGGTGGTATCATTGATGGATCAGATGTCAACACAATACCACTATATCCTATGGCACCTACCATAGTTGAGTTGAAGGCCATGAAAGACTGGGAGATAAAAAATAGAAAGGTAAAGTTCCTGAATCATAATTTTTCAGTAATACCATGATTGGACATATTCAGTCAATGGAGATAGCTAAGGATATGTGGGATTACTTGGAGAGGATGTTAATGACTAACACCAAAGCTAGGAAGGTACAGCTCATGAATGAGCTTAACAACCTCAAGAAGTAAGGTAATCTATCAGTCTTTGAGTACATTATGAAAGCCAAAAACATTAGGGATTCCCTTGCAACAATAGGTACCCAAGTGGATGATGATGACATGGTGGCCTATTTTTTGAATGGTCTCAAGGAAGATGACAAATGGAGGCTATTCACTTCTTCTTTGTATGCTAGAGAGAACATGTCTGGCCTTGATCAACTTACCACACTCATGATCAATGAGGAGATTCTTCAAGGAGGCAACAAAGGTAAAGTTTCTCAATCTATGATATACGCAGGAAATAGAGGGAAAGGTAGAGGAGAAGGAAGTGGCAAAGGACAAGTCTATCCAAAGACATGAATGAAGATGAAGCTAGTGAATCCTATGGAAAAGGTAAAGATAAGAAGCAAAGAGGTAGAGGCAGAGGTGGTTACAACAATCAAGCAAGAGAGGTGATTTCTATTCATGTGGAAAGAAAGGTCATTGGGCAAATGAATGCCCTTCAAAGAAGAATCAAGGTAACTATTTTTCCTAATGAAGGTAATGATGAAGTGTTAACAAGCCATGAGCCATGCCTATAGGGATCATTTGCAAGACAAAGATGAAAAGTGATACAAAGATAGTGGTTGTAGCAACCATATGTCATGTATGATAGATATGTTCACTAATTTTTAGGTTCCTAAAGACAAAGGGTATGTTCAGACAGGTGATAATATGGAGCATGTCATTAGACATATTGGAGACATCATGTTTCAATTTCTCAAAGTCTGCTAGAGGTCTAGCAGAACTCGTTTGGGTAGTTCTGTTCAATTTTTTCAGATACAATCATTTTTTTACATCAAGGTATTTTAGTCAATGGCGATGGTTGAAAGCAATGATATTATGTATGTTGGTTGTTGAGGATAAGCTGGATGGTACCAATTATCCATTGTGGGCTTATATGATGTGTCATCTATTGGTTGAAAAAGGAATGTAGAATATTGTGTAGGGTGTTGAAAAACATCCTATTACACTTGGAAACATAGCTATTACAAATACAGGTACTGAAGCTGATGCAGATGGTGTCAAAAATAGTGATATTCTGTGGATTCTTGTTCGTGCTGTTGTTTTTGTTGCACCTACTGTAGATCAAATTCGTTGGGATAGAAAAGATGCTTAGGCACACGCATTGATAGCTTTTTCTGTCAAATGTGCCATTATTCCTCACATTGGCTCTTGCGAAATAGCTAAGGATGCTTGGGATACACTTACCACATTGTACCAGGCTAGGAACATGGCGCGTGTTAGTTACCTCCGAAAATAGTTGGAGAGTGAGCACATGAATGAAGGTGATTCTATGGACAGTTTTCTGACAAAGATCAAGGATTTGAAGGAACAGTTGATTTCTGTTGATGAATTCCTTTCTGATAGTTCACTTGTGTAGAATGTTCTGAATGGTCTTCCTGACTCATATCAGAGTTTTGCTTCTACTCTTCGTTTGATGATGAAAGGCAAACCAAATGCCTTAACATTTGAAGAGTTAGTTTATGTTTTATTGCAGGAAGTTCAATCTAGGCAGAATAGGTCGATTATTCCTATTGCAGATCAAGATTTCCTAGCTAGTCAAAAGGGAAAAGGAAAATGGATCTCTTCTACTAGTAAGCAGAAATCTGCTAATTCTACACAATTGAACAAGGAAGACAAAGATGAGAAGAAATCAGGAAAGTAGAAATTGTTTTGCAAATACTATAAATCAAATGATCATGTCATTAAGAGTTGTCCAAAACTGGTCGCTAAAGAGGCAAAGAAGAAAGAGGCCAGAATGGTTGTTGTAGAGGCCTCGACACTGAAAACGGAGTCTACTAATCTTTTGCAGGATGAAGAATGGGCATTTACTATTGTTTGCAGTTTTGAAAGCAAAGGCTATCATCTGTATCATCCATAGACTAAATGCATTTTGGTAAGCTGTGATGTTGTTTTTGTAGAAGATGCTATTCAGCCCTTACTTTCATGTACAAAGGAGACATCTATTAGCTCCAAAGGCATGTATGATACTTTGTTGCCTCTTTATATAGGTGGAAAATCTAGTGATCATACTAATGAGGAAACTTATTAGTCTTTGCAAGTTTCATGTGATGATGCAAATCATTCCATTTTTGTTGCAGATTTACATGATACACTTGTTGATAAGAGAGCTAATATTGAGTAGTCAAAAACTATGCCAAAATGGCTGGTGTAGACTTTGCGTGATAGCAAAATAGATGGATCTTTGTCATATCGTACTCATTCAAGCTCTCATAGTGCCTCTTTTGCATCAAATTGCTATGCTATGGCTGCACCTAGTCTCTACGATGAGAATGAGCCTGTTTTGTTTGATGAAGCACAAAATTCTGAACATTGGATGGTTGCAATGCGATCTGAATATGATGCTATTATGAAAAATGGTACTTGTTCTTTATGTGACATGCCTCCTGGCAAGAAACCATTGACACTAAGTGGGTATAAAAGCTAAATCATAAACGTGATGGAACAGTTGACAAGTATAAGGCTAGGCTTGTTGCAAAGGGTTATGCTCAGGAAAAAGGCATTGATTTTGATGAGATCTTTGCTCCTACTTGCCAAATGACTACTATTCATAGCATCTATGCACTTGCAAATCATCATGGTTAAAATGTACATCAGTTGGACATTAAAACAACATTTTTGAATGGTGACTTGCATGAAGAAGTGTATGTTTTTCAGCTCCATGGCTTTGTGTAGAAAGGGAATGCAAACCAGATGTGCAGGTTAAAGAAGGCATTATATGGTTCAAAGCAAGCACGACATGCTTGGTATGAAAAGATACATGCCTATCTGATTGCACATGGTTTTGAGAACAATCCAACTGAAAGCACCTTATATGTTCAGCATCCTAATTATGTGCTTCTCATCATTGTTGTGTATGTTGATAACATGCTGCTCACTGGTCCTCATGAGAAGCATATCGCTGATTTTAAGGCTGATTTACATGCTTCATTTGAGATGTCTGATTTGGGGCATTTGCATCATTATTTGGGCATTCAGTTTATGCAAGTTGATGGTGGAATGGCTTTGTGTCAAATGAAATATATCGACACATTATTGCAGCATTTTGGCCTTGAAGATTATAAGCCTATTGCCAGTCCTATGGAGACAGGTTTGTGATTGAGTCTTCATGATGCTGGAGATGCATTTGATGCTATTCTCTATCAGAAGGCTGTTGGATGCTTGATTTACTTATGCATTACTCGGACAGATATTCAGTTTGTTGTCTCATAGATGAGCAGGTCTATGTATTGCCCAGGTATCAAGCATTGGAAGGCAGATAAGTGCATATTTTGTTATTTGAGTGGTACTAGACTACTTGGATTGTTTTATCCCAAGGGGGGATCTTTACCACCAGATTTGCATGCTTTTTTTTATAGTGATTGGGCTAGTTGCTATGACACTTGTATGTCCACTAGTGGCTTTTACTTCATGCTTGGTAGCTCATGTATATCTTGGTTGGGCAAGAAACAACCTATTGTGGCCACTTCAAGTCGTGAGGTTGAGTGTAGGGTAGCTTTCACAATGACTGTTGAGTGTGTGTGGCTCAGATGCCTCATGGCTGATTTGGGTGTTGGTCAGTCTTCTGCCACCACCATCTTGACTGAGAGTTAGAGTGCATTGGCAGTTGCGAGGAACCCTTTGTTCCATGCTTGCACTAAGCACATTGAGGTGCATTATCATTATGTCAGGGAGAGGTTCTCTACTTGAGAGATCAGCTTGGCATGCGTGCCCACACAAGAGAACATTACAGACCTTTTCACAAAGGCTCTGCCTACGGAGAAGTTTTAAGCTTTCCACAAAGCTTTGGGCTTACTTCCTTTCGTGGAGTGATTTCCACATATCTTGGCACTTCCTTATACATGAGTGCCAGCTCCTTGTTCACGGCATCACTCCCAGGGGGGATTTGTTGATATATTTAGGTAGTGATGTGTGTGAACACACTAGGAACATTGAGGCACTTTTTTCCTTCTTTAGGAGTTTTTTTCCCCTGGCTTGTATATATGCCTATTTCCCTAGCGGGTTACTTATCTTTGTAGATTCTAGTGGCAATACATTCACTATTGTGTGTTGTGATCCAAGCTTTTTCTTCTTCCTTGTGTTGTTCGTGTGCTTCCGCAGATGTCTAACTCCAACAAATTATGCACTTATGCACCAAATCTAGGATATTTTAGAGCCTTCCAATTTCAAATATTCTCAAGGTCAACCTGAGTGATAAGAAGCTATTTGAACATAGGTTGATGACATTGAAAAGGACAACACTTGGAAACTTGTTCCAAAGCCATCAAATCATCAAGTTATTAGAGTTAATTGGATATAAATGTCAAGTACGGATAAGATTGTACTTTGGACAAGTACAATGCAAGACTTGTAGCCAAAGTTTATAGGCAAAGCAGGACATTGATTATGAAGAAACCTTTGCCCCTACTACAAGGCTTACAACTATCATAGTCATTCTTGCACTAAATGCATACTTCAAATGGCCCGTCTAACAGCTTGACATCAAAAGTTCTTTACGCAATGGTGATCTTCAAGAAGAGGTCTATATCAAACAACATTTCAAGATCAAAGGCAAGCAATATCAACTATACAAGCTTCACAAAGCACTTTATGGACTTTATCAAGCTCCTAGGGCTTGGTACAAAAAGATCCACAATTTCTTTGAAGTTAAATGATTTCAAAGGAGCATTGTGGATGCCAACTTATACATATATTATAAAGATTCATTAGTTGCAATAATTATCCTCTATGTGGATGGCTTGATCTTGACAAGTTCAGATGATGAATGCATCTAATTCATCATCATAAAGCTTCACCTTAAGTAATCCATGATAGATCTTGGACTAGTTCACTACCTTTTATATTTCTCTCACAAAAGAAGTACTAATCTGATCTTCTTTACAAATATAACATGGACTAGTGTTGCTTTCTATCTTCACCACTTAATCCAAACATCAAGCTCACATTCGAGGACTTATCATCACTTGTGGATGTGCATGCTTATTGACAATTAGTAGGCTCTTTACTTTACCTAGTCAACACAAGACCAGATATTGCCTATGTAGTTGTTATCCTCAATCAGTTTGCACTTAAGTCTTGTCAAGCTTATTGGGATCCTGTCAAGAGACTACTTTGATATCTTGCCCTCACCCGACATCATGCTCTTTTGTATAGAGCAAAAAGCCAGCTCACATGTTATTTAGACTTAGATTGAACTGGTGATCCTAATTCCCAATGGTCTACTTCTATGTACATATTCTTTTGTTTAAAGACCTAAATCTTGGGCAAATAAGTAGCCTACAATTGTTGTATCAGTCATCGAGGCTGATTATCGAACATAGAGATTTGGTAAATGTGATTGCATCTAGCTTAGATGTTTATTATGTGATATTGGTATTCTGCAGGTTACTCTGACATGCATTCACATTGATAGCCAGTAAGCCTTGGCGTTGCCAAAAATCCATTGTTCCACACTTTGACAAAGCACATCGAGATCCAGAACCATTTCATCTACAACAAGCTCATATCTTAGGAGATTAATCTAGAGCAATATACCTCTTAGGAGAACTTGGTAGACATGTTCATGAAGGCTCTACCTCTAGTTCCACTCCAGTACTTGGTGGACCTCTGTGTTGATGACATGATTTCCTTCACCTCATTTCCTTTTGTATTTGAATGAGTGCATCTCTATTTTATATCTAGGAGACACTCCATTTTCATTTTATATTATATCACATTGTATTAGGGTACCTCATCATTTTCTTATACCATTTTATTCATTCTCCTTTAAGGGGAACTATCATACATATGATGTACTTTGGAGAGTCTCCTCCAACTCTATATAAGGAGGGCCCCTCCCCCACTTTGTACTTAGTTAGAAGCTTGTGGAGCCTACTCCATGCTCTTAGCAATATCATTTCTAATCCATGTAAGTTTACCCATTTCTTGGTCTACTCACTTTGAGTCTCTCACACTCTTTCATTTTATGAGTACACGCTTCTTTCCATTTTTCTTCTGTGTGTGCACTCTATACAATGCCCACATCTAGATAACTTGAATGATGAATCATGAGTTTGTAGGTATTTTGTTTTGTAGACTTTTTTAAGTGCTTGAAGTTTGGTATCATTGAAGTTCTATTCACTTTCTGGTAGGAGTCTTAGACCTATCTTGATCTTACCACCTAGGGGGTAGGCCTTCTTGTGAAAGGAATGGCTTTCTGAACTTGCCCAATTTTGGGTAAATGTTTAACCATTTGTGATGTTGAAATCTTGGTCAAGCATGATGTGTGGCCATACATCTTGTATCACAAGCCAAAAATTGACTTCTTAGAAAGAAAAAATGAAATCTTTTATAAGCCTTTTTCTTCAATTCCACGCTATACTATCCTTAGTGCTAGGGTCAATCACCTTCACTTATGTGTTGTCAAATAACACTTTTTTGTGATGGCTAGTGATTGCCTTAATAGAAAGGAGGTTCATACATAGTTTGGGTACAAACACTACATTTGATAAAGCTTTACACTCCCCTTGGTGATTGGTAATTTGAACTTTGTCCTTGTCTTCTATTGGAAGACTTTCATTTTTGCCTAAATAAACTTCATCGGTGCAGTCTTCTAACTCTTAGAATGATTCGTGATCTTTGCACATATGAGAGGTGGCTCCACTATCATAGATCAACTCTTGTGAGGAGCTAGAAGTAATTAGGATGTTGACCTTTTTGGAAATGAATATATCTTCACTTGAATAGTGAGAACTATGCTAAGAGTACTTTGTTTGGTGTCTAGGGATAGAGAATTTAGAGTTTTTCTTCTTTTTATAGTAGAATTTCCCCATTTTACCACATTAGTTGTAGTTGAAATTCTTTGATGGATTGCTAGAGCCTTATTTTGAAGTATTTCTAAAGTTCTTACTAACATTCTTGGCCTTGTTGAATGGTCACTTAGCTTTCATCATGGATTCTTGTAAGGATGAAGAATTTGCTAGAGAGTTGTGAGGGAGCATACATCTGTGTACTTCTTCCCAGGTGAACACTTGGCCACATTTGTAAAGTATTGTGAGAAATGTTTCATAAGACCTAGGAAGCTTATTAAGAATTTTAATGCCCATATCCTTGCATGAAACTTGTGTGCCACACAACACGAGTTTGCATTGGCAATCTTCAAAGGTGGTATGACTTTGGTAATGGGATCGCGGGGCCTAATGGTGAGGTGGTGACACTCTCATTTTAAGGTATAGATTTTAGAAGGATTTTTATCCTCATAAAGATCATGCAATATTTTCCAAGTCTCATGTGAGGTTTTGCAAGAAGTAATGTGACCTTTCATCAACTCATCAAAGGCTAGCAGTAACTGTCCTAAGGCTCTCTTGTCTTTGACATTCCAAATTTTCAAGGCCGCTAAATCACTATCCTTGTCTGGCACAGGTTTTGTAGCAATAACTACTTCATACAATAAGTCTATATAGAGATAAGCCCTAATTGTATCTTTCCATAGATTATAGTTTGTGTCGTTTAATCTCTCATCCTTTGGCATGAATATTAGCATAAATGAACGCAAGTACAACTTAATTGAAGTTTTTGCATTCAAGATAGTAGACATGGTCACCATTGACGGAAATTGAACTTTACAATTGAATCATCACACTTGAAAAATCGAGTCAAATTTGACACCAAAATTTGAGATGGGGTAGAGGGGGCCTTAGAGTAGCTCTTGTGAAAAATTTGAAACCCTTGGAGCTTAGAATAGCCCTACACTTGTCAACCTTGGAGGGGGGCTTAGAGTAGCCTAGAATGCATAGAGAGACACACTCTTTGAGGGCTTAGAATAGCCTCCCAAAGCAAACACACACAGTCTTCTCTTTCTTATGTTGTTGAAGTTACAAGGAAGGCACTTAGTGCCAAATGGTGCTCCAAGCGAGAGGCTTAAAAGCCTTTGGAAAATACAAGGTAATGCCTTACAATGAGGTCAATTTAGTGCTAGGAGATCCAAAAAGTTCTTATTGAGAGATTGTTCAAGCACAAAGTGTATGGAAGTGATAGTACGTGAAGCCACTTAGAAATCAATGGCTTTGAAATTGAACCAATGAGAATTAATGTATTTTCCAACGCAAAGGCCTTTGAATTGTATTCAAAAGCACGAAAATGAGATCTCTTGCTTAACGCTTTATATGACCCCTTCAAGGACTTCAAAGGAGTTATAACTAGGGAAAAGGAAAATCCAAGATTTTTAGAAAATTGAATACTTATAATGAAGGCAAGATATTTCGCTCTCAATTCTCATGAAAAATGCACAAATAGAAGTTTTAGAAATTAATAATTTGTAATTTCAATGTATGAGATCGCCTAAGTCCACGTACTCTCTAGAGCAATTTATTGATATAAGTATTGATGTCACATGATATATTGCGTAATCACATATTTCATTTTAAGGAGAGTGCGAACCTAATAGGTTCATATCCGACGCATCAATCTGTTAGTCAATTTGAAACTAGTAAATTCAAGCACTCAATGGCTAAGGGAGATGAAGAGAGCAAGAGCCATGAATCTCTCTCTCTCTCTCTCTCTCTCTCTCTCTCTCTCTCTCTCTCTCTCTCTCTCTCTCTCTCTCTCTCTCTCTCTCTCTCTCTCTCGGATTGATGAGGGATATTACAAAAAAAGGGGCGTGATTAGAGAATTTGTATGGTGTTGTTGAAGTTCTAGCCGGAAGATAAGTTGCTACAGGTGAACAGGTGTTTTGGCTTGCTTTACTCCATAGAGTTGTTGCGCTTCATCTACAGTTGTGTTGAAGGGTGGCAACAAGAGCCAGAAATAGGCACTCTTGCAGACAAGTTTTTGAGTCTAAATTGAGAAGAAGTTGATCTTGGGGCCTACAGATGTAGATGCTGAGCAGAGAACATTTCGCTCTCACTATTTCCTATGCATTTAGGTCATGTTCAGTTCTATCTATGTAATCTATTTTAATTGGCTATTTTGGTAGGGCTGAAAGCTATGGAATGCCCTATTGAGAGTGTTTGAGCAGAAGCTGATGCTTCTCAATTGCTGACTAGCCCCTTTGCACAATTGTCTAGTATCACATTTGTGGAGCAACTTCAAAAGGCATCTCCTTCTTTGTAGCAACGGTACTTCTTCTTCTTCTTCTTTCTCTCTCTCTCTCTCTCTCTCTCTCTCTCTCTCTCTCTCTCTCTCTCTCTCTCTCTCTCTGCCGATAGTGACATGATGTAGCGTAGCGCTATTACAAAATGTCTGTATCGTGTGTCACAAAAGTCTGCTCTTAGCTGACCCACAAAGAGACTAGTAGAGTGCTGATGTTTTCTCTAGCGGAGAGCCACTAGTGTTGAAGGTCCTCTAATTCAAGTGTTAGGATTGTCTTCCCAATGCTATGATGCTCTTTATCACCTTCGAGATGTTCTTGTGAGTTAGCGATAGCAACGAAGAGAGTGATGTTTGATAGTGTAGGGATGGGAGGTCGCTCAAGCTATCACTAAATATTGATGATTTTAAGAAAGTGCTTATAAACACCTCAAAACTTGGGATTGTTGGTGCAAGACAATCAACAATTGAAGGTCTTTAAGTCCGCAGAAACTTCATCAAAAATTTCCTTAAAAAAGTCACCGGAAGGTCACCGGAACAGTACCGGAAACTCACAGTAAAGTCACCGGAATGTTACCGGAAATGATCACTTTTATAGTTTTCTGTTTATGAAGAGTTGAAAGATGAAAGAATGAAGAAAATACAAATTCTTGGAGCTTGGAAGAAGAACCGGAAAAAGATGTACACATATGTACAGTAGTATAGTCATCGTCATAAGGTTGTACAAATTTATCTATAAATACCTTAGAAACTGTCGGGGTAGAATATGAGAGGCATATATGAGAAAATGAGAAGAGACGTGAGAAGTATGAGAAGAATGAGAAGTTAGATGTCATGAGACATATGAAAAGTTAGTTGAGTTTTCCTCTCATCACTCAACTGTAACTTTCTGAGTAATCGAAGAAATATTGCGCCGAAATTTCTGTGTATTCTTCATCTGTGATAGATGATTTGTGAAATCCTTTTGAGGATATCTAAGTTAGTAATTAATGTGTCTGTGACCTGAGTTTCATAGTCTAATTGCAAACAGGCTAGGAGAATTGTTAGTAGGAACATTCATATGTGTTGAGTGTTCAAAGTTTACTGAAACAGGCGCATTTCCAGTGATCAATGTTTTGATCATTTCTCAGTGCATACTTTAAAGTTTTGCATGAGTGAGGGCTTAATCTTTAAGTTAGAAGATAAGCTACTCGTAACCAGAAGCATTTGCTTAAACAGGTTCTATTCAAGGAGAACTAAGTCTTAGAAGTTGCAGGTGTAAAATAGACTGTTCAGAATGACAGTTTCAGACATAGGTAACTTGTGAAGGTGATTTCTCAAGTTATACTAAAGCTTTTAGAGTAATTTCACTTGAAGGAGGTGCGCAATCTCTAGGCGACACTCCATACAAAGTTTCATAAAAAACTTTACGTGTTTAATAGATTAATTTGAAGAAATTGTGCAACAGACTTTTTGTGTTGTGAAGTTTTTGACTTACTCTTGGTATAGAGGTGCTCTAATCACAAGAGTAGGTTATTCTTTTGGAGATTAACACTCTCCATCAGTGGTATCAGAGCAGGAGACATCAAAATCAAAGAAAGGAGGATCCCGATTGCTGCGGTTACAAAGAATTCAACAACTGAAGAACTAAAAGGTGAAAGCTTGAAGGCAAAACCTGAGGAAGAGATCATACGATATCAAGAAAGACAAACGGAGTCTAATTTGAAGCAAAGGTACATATATTATTCATAAAGGTTGAAGATTTCAAATACACAGGTAGACACAAGATGGGAGAGTCTCTACAGATAGAGAAACTGGATAGGGAAAACTATCCTGCGTGGTCAATGAGGATGGAAGCTCATCTTATGAGCAAAGATTTGATAGCTTATATCACAGGAGAAGAAGAAAAGCCACAGTTCAGAGATCCTAGTGTTCCGACTAGGGAAGAGTTAGCAGATTTGAAAAACTGGATGAAGAAAGATGCTCAAGCTAGGAGCATTATCTATATGGCAGTCAATGATTACCTGTTACCTCATATTCGAGGTCTTGAAAGTGCAACTGACATTTGGAATGCGTTGGAGGAGCATTTCCAGAATACTACTAAGTCAAGGAAGGCATCCTTATGGGCAGAGTTTACAACCTTCAAGAAGAAGGCTTCTCAATCCATTTCAGACTATGTGACAAGAATGAAAGACATTGCAGATGCATTAGGAGCTGTTGATGAAGACATTGAGGAGGATAAATTGGTAAGGCAAATCCTTACAGGTTTGAGAGGTGATGACAAATGGAAGCCATTCATTTTGTCTACAGAGTTATCACTTGACCATTTCACTCCTGATTTAAATCAGTTGCTAGGTCATATGCTAACATTTGAGCAGGATGTTAAAGGAGATGGTGACAAGAGTGCAGGTCATGCAATGTACTCAAAAGATAAGAAGAAGAATAGCAAAGGAAAGCAACAAGCAGGTGTAGATGAAGGAACAACTACTCAAGCCAACTTCCTAAGAGGAAGAGGAGGTGGCAAAGGTAGAGGAAGAGGCAGAAACAACAAGGATGGAGGTAAAGCTTGCTGGATTTGTGGTAAGACAAATCATTTAGCTAATGATTGTTGGCACAATACTCAAAGTAATAATGGATATAGTCAAAGTTACAATGCAAGAGGAAGAGGTGGCAGAAATCAAAGAGGTAATTTCAGAGGCAGAGGTGGTAGGAGTTACTTTGGAAGAAATACAGGTAGAGGATTCCAAAGTCAACAATATAACAATACCTACTACAGTTATGCTTTAGAACAGAAGGAGGATTCAACATTGATATTGAATGCTACTTGTGAAAGGCAGAGTGAAGATCAAAGAGTCTTCTACATCGACTCAGGGTGTAGCAATCACCTGAGTGGTAACATATCATTGATGACTGATTTGGAGAATAAAGTTTCTAATCATGTTGTTCAAACAGGTGACAACACAAAGCATAAAGTGAAGTCGATTGGATCAGTGAAAGCTAAAGATGGTAGTACCTTATTGGGTAAGGTTCTGTATGTTCCTACAATTCCTAAGAATTTGATAAGTGTAGGACAAATTGTTGAAAAGGGATATGAAGTAAGATTCACTAATGAAGGAGTATACGTGGAAGATCCCAGTCAAGGGTATAAACAGATTGTTTCAGGAAAGAAAGAAGGAAGACTGTTTACACTGAAGATTCAAGGCAACATTGGTCAGGCCATGTTTACATATGAAGGACATAAAATTTCTGAGTTAGATCTTTGGCACAAGAGGCTTGGACATTTCAATGAAAGAGGTATTAAAGATATGATTAACAATGGTTCAGTGCTTGGATTGCCTAATGTTGCAGGTCAACATATGACATACAAATGTGAGGCATGTCAATTAGGTAAGGCTCATAAGAATTCTTACTCCAAGCATGGTTTTATGTACTCAGAGAAGCTTGAATTGGTACACACAGATGTGTGGGGACCCTCAAAAGACTTCAGTATAAATGGGTCAAGATATTATGTGATTTATGTTGATGATGCTACTAGATGGATCACTATCTATGTGATCAAGGATAAGTCAGAAGTATTCAATACATTCAAACATTATCATGCATATGCAGAAAGAACTACAGGTTATAAATTGAAGAGACTAAGATCAGATGGAGGGGGAGAGTATTTCTCCAACGAATTCAGTGATTACTTATGGAATGCAGGTATAAAAAGGGAAGTTACTTGCAGGTACTCTCCTCAACAAAATGGCGTAGCAGAAAGGAGGAATAGGACTCTTGTTGAGTTTGCAAGATCCATGATGAATGAGAAAAATTACCCTAATTATTTGTGGGCTGAAGCTGTAAATACAGCTACTTATTTGGTTAATAGGTTACCATGTAAAGCCTTGCAGGGTATGACACCATATGAGGCTTGGTGGGGTAAGAGACCTACCCTGGATCATTGCAGAGTATTTGGATGTGTAGCATATGCATATGTGCCATCACAATTAAGACACAAGTTGGAACCTAAAGCTGAAAAATATGTTTTCATTGGTTATGATGACAGACAGATGGGATACAGGTTGTGGAATCCATCCACAAAACATTTTCTGGTTTCGAAAGATGTTACGTTTGATGAGCAAAGTTCTTGGTACGCAGGAACAGTTAATAGCAATACAGGTGATGAAGAAGAAGTGAGTCAGAAGAAAGGTAAATCAAAGGTTCAAATAATTGATGAAGAAGAAAATTATGAAGTGCAGGAAGAAGTTGAAGAAAGGTCAAGATTTGATCCTGAGTGTGAAGAACCAGAAACCTCAAGGACTGGAGAACTCAGAAGGTCATCAAGAAATAGATGGCAACCTACAAGGTACAGTTATGATACTTCATTTTTGGCTACGAAAGATTATGCTTACATAATGAAAGCAGATGAAGACCCTTCTACATATGAAGAGGCAAAAGGTAAGGAAAAATGGGAGAAAGCTATGCAAGAAGAACATGATGCATTGGTGGAAAATCAAACATGGGATTTAGTTCCTAAACCAAATAGCCAGAAGATTATTGGATGCAAGTGGGTCTACAAGACCAAGAGATTTGCAGATGGAAGTGTGTCTAGATACAAAGCTAGACTTGTTGTCAAAGGTTTTGCTCAAACATATGGGGTTGATTATGATGAGACTTATAGTCCAGTGGCAAAGATGACAACCATCAGAACACTCATAGCTGTTGCTGCATGTAAAGGTTGGAAGTTATGTCAGTTAGATGTGAAAAATGCTTTTCTGAATGGTTATATTTCAGATGATGTGTTCATGGAGCAACCTCAAGGGTTCAGAGATAAAAGGTATCCAGATCATGTGTGCAAGCTCAAGAGAGCTTTGTATGGCTTGAAGCAGGCCCCAAGAGCATGGAACTATAGACTTGTAAAGTTCTTGAAAGAACTTGGTTTTCAGGTGTCTGAAGCAGATAGTAGTCTGCTTATAAAAGCAAATGATAATGGTTTCATATACATGTGCATATATGTTGATGATATAATTCTTACAGGAACAGATGAAGAAGGAATACAAAGCCTCAAGAAGCAAATGGAAAAGGAGTTCAAGATAAGTGACTGGGGAGACTTGTCATACTTCTTGGGTATGGAGATCACATATACTCAGCATGGAGTATTTGTGACCCAAGAAAGATATTTGAAGAACTTGTTAATCAAGTTTAAAATGAATGATTGCCGGATAGCACCTACTCCAATGGAGGTGAATCACAAATTGAGTAAGTTTGGAGGTGAAGAATTCAAGGACGTGAGACAATATCAGAGTTTGGTTGGTAGTCTTATCTATGCTACTTTAACCAGACCTGATTTATCATATGCAGTAGGAGTATTGTCTCAATTCATGCACTGTCCAACGAAAGAACATTGGATTGCAGGACAAAGGGTGTTGAGGTACATTAAGGGTACACTCAAAGAAGGTTTGTATTATGGTTTTACATCAGATACAAATATCAAAATATACAGTGATGCAGATTGGGCAGGTAATCCAGATGACAGAAGGTCAACCTATGGATACATGTGTTATGTGGGAGATAAGCTAATCTCATGGTGTTCCAAGAAGCAACATACAGTTGCTTTGTCTTCTACCGAAGCTGAGTACAAAGGCATGGTTGAAGCTGCAAAGGAAGTGATTTGGCTAAAGACTTTAATGAAGAATTTTGACACTATACAGAGGACACCAATTATATTTGGAGATAACATGAGTTCATTATATTTAGCTGCTAATCCTGTTTTTCATGCTAGAACTAAACACATTGAGATTCAGTATCACTTTCTAAGAGAGAAGGTGATGGATAAAGAGATTGAAGTAATCCATACTTCTACAAAAGATCAGATAGCTGATATGCTTACAAAAAGTTTGGATGGACCAAAGTTACAAAGGTTTAAAGATATGGCAGGAATAAAGAAGACAGAGAAAACCTCAATTGATGATGAGGGGGAGCTGTTGGTGCAAGACAATCAACAATTGAAGGTCTTTAAGTCCGCAGAAACTTCATCAAAAATTTCCTTAAAAAAGTCACCGGAAGGTCACCGGAACAGTACCGGAAACTCACAGTAAAGTCACCGGAATGTTACCGGAAATGATCACTTTTATAGTTTTCTGTTTATGAAGAGTTGAAAGATGAAAGAATGAAGAAAATACAAATTCTTGGAGCTTGGAAGAAGAACCGGAAAAAGATGTACACATATGTACAGTAGTATAGTCATCGTCATAAGGTTGTACAAATTTATCTATAAATACCTTAGAAACTGTCGGGGCAGAATATGAGAGGCATATATGAGAAAATGAGAAGAGACGTGAGAAGTATGAGAAGAATGAGAAGTTAGATGTCATGAGACATATGAAAAGTTAGTTGAGTTTTCCTCTCATCACTCAACTGTAACTTTCTGAGTAATCGAAGAAATATTGCACCGAAATTTCTGTGTATTCTTCATCTGTGATAGATGATTTGTGAAATCCTTTTGAGGATATCTAAGTTAGTAGTTAATGTGTCTGTGACCTGAGTTTCATAGTCTAATTGCAAACAGGCTAGGAGAATTGTTAGTAGGAACATTCATATGTGTTGAGTGTTCAAAGTTTACTGAAACAGGCGCATTTCCAGTGATCAATGTTTTGATCATTTCTCAGTGCATACTTTAAAGTTTTGCATGAGTGAGGGCTTAATCTTTAAGTTAGAAGATAAGCTACTCGTAACCAGAAGCATTTGCTTAAACAGGTTCTATTCAAGGAGAACTAAGTCTTAGAAGTTGCAGGTGTAAAATAGACTGTTCAGAATGACAGTTTCAGACATAGGTAACTTGTGAAGGTGATTTCTCAAGTTATACTAAAGCTTTTAGAGTAATTTCACTTGAAGGAGGTGCGCAATCTCTAGGCGACACTCCATACAAAGTTTCATAAAAAACTTTACGTGTTTAATAGATTAATTTGAAGAAATTGTGCAGCATACTTTTTGTGTTGTGAAGTTTTTGACTTACTCTTGGTATAGAGGTGCTCTAATCACAAGAGTAGGTTATTCTTTTGGAGATTAACACTCTCCATCAGGGATGCAACATACATGCTATCAAATCGCGTAGGAAGACAATAAAGCACCACCAAACCGTCAAGAACAAGGATAGGAGGGTGGGAAGAGTGGTAGTAAGGGTGGTTGGGAGGGCAAATAGCATTCAAAATGTTTTTAAAGAAAAGGGAAGATGATGAAAAAAAATCATCACCAAAAGAATGTTGCCAAGAGCACCTCCACTGCCTCCGAAAGCACCACTAAGACCTTCACCTAGTGCTCTGATATCATGTAGAGAGTACACGTATGGAAGCAAAATGAAAAGAAGAATGTATTCACAAAATGAAAGAGTGTGATAGACTCAAAGTGAGTAGACCGAGAAATGGGTAAAATCATATGGATTACAAATAAGCTTGCCAAGAGTATGACTAGGTTCTACAAGTTTCAAACCAAGTACAAAATGGGGGAGAGACCCCCTTTATATAGAGTTGGAGGGGGATCTCCAAAGTACATCATATGTGGGATGATTCCCCTTCAAGGAGAATGAAAACTTTTGTAGAAGCAAATGCAAGGTATTCAAATACAATGAGATATAATATAACACGAAAATGAAATGGAAATGAAGTATCTCCTAGACACATAATGGAGATGCACTCATGCAGATACAAATGGAAATGAGGTACAAAAAATCATGTCATCAATAGGAATCCCTCTCTAGAACTAGTTCGAAATTGTGCATCCCTTGTAATAGTAGCACCTACGTACACCTTCAAAATATCAATCCAAGAGGAAAAGGCCTCATTTGATTTTAATAAATGAGAATACATCGATAAAATAAATTGATTCTTGTCAATATCTACATGCATCCCTATCAAAAACCAATCAACAACAAGTGATTCTGACAACAAGTCAAAGATCACACAATCTCTAGTTTATCAATCCCAAGATCAGACACTCTCTCATTGGATCTCCAATTACATGATCAATAAACCTTCAATGCATGATGAATGATTCTACAATTCTCCAATTTCGTTGTTACTTTACCTCCAATTGCATGATTAATGGACCTCCACTTCTATGATCAATAGCAAGGTAGATTGCATATAGGAGATTGACGCCTAGTGGCTAATCCTTAACATGAGCATACTCCACTTGTTTCTCCACCAAATCATGCCTATGATAGTTCAAAACAAAGCTAACAAGAAGAATAGATAAATTTTAGACAATAAGAAATTTAATATCGATTCAAACATAAAGCAAATATGAGCTGGAAACACACACTTCAAGTGTAATTATATGCATATTTTGTAAAATAGATCTTGAAATCACAATGAATGATCACAAAGTAGAACTTCAAAGATTAAAAACATGGCAAAAGTTTGCTACCAAGAGTCAAAAGTACTAGAACATGCTAGAATCACACTCAAAGTGGGCTCAAATCTTGCATATAAGTTTTCCCAAGAAGAAGAACCTCACTTCAATCCATGGATGATCCAATAAAATGAAGATATCACCAACATTAGTATGCTTCCTCAATAAGTAATGAGAATTTTACATAACTTTTTTCCATGCCGAAGAACATAACGATTGTGATCAAGGAATTGTGGGATCATTTTATTTTTATATATAACTTGTATTAGAGAGGAATAAGATATAAGACATCTCAAAAAAGGTTAAAACATGCTAATACACCTATCATCCCTTTCAAGGGGGGATCCATACTTTCTTTAACTTTACCTCATTTGATTACAAAGACCATCAAATGTCTAACTACAGGAGATTCTCCTAATGTTTGATTCTTATGCCTAATTTGGAAAGGGAAATATGGATGGAAAGATCCTTGGGAGGTCCACCCAAATTGATTGTAGATCTCTACTTCAAAATATTGCACACCACTTTACCCTTAAATAATATTCTAGGGGCCATCAAGTATCCCTTCCCCCTAGATGGCATGTGGCCATGACATCTTTATACATAGCTTGAGAATCCTTTACACAAATTTCTAGATTCTTTCATTCTTAGGACACATCTAAAAGAGATGTCCGATGTCCTCCTCTCTATGGAATCTCTTGCACTAGAGGGAATAATTAGCTTATGGGTTATATTATTAATCTAGATGTCCCCATGGAGAATTTCCCAAAGATGAACATCCTTCTTCATCTAAAGCAGTAGATTCGAAAGAAACAGGACTTTGAGCTCCCATAGGAGTCAAGACCATTATACTCCAATTTATGGTTCAAGTCAAGATAAAATTGACTCTTTTTGGTGAATCTAGGTGTGTCATTTATAATATTTCATTCCCAAATAAAAAGAATCTAGTATAGGGGATGGATTTTGCTAGAGTTTTAGGTCTGCAAAGGCACGCGAACAACACAAGGAAGAAGAAGAAGCTTGGAGCACAACATACAATACTCAATGTATTACCTAGTGAATATACAAAGATAAGTGACCCATTTGGGTTATATACATATATACAATTCAGGGGAAGAGAACCTCCTAAAGAGGGAAAAAAGTTTCCGGTGTTCCTAAGTGTGTTCACACACATCACTACCAAAATATATCAATAAATACCCCCTAGGAGTGATGTAGTGAACAAGGAGCTCCCACTAATGTATAAGGAAGTTCCAAGCTATGTGGACAGAGATCAATCTAGAAAAGGAAGTAAGCCCAAAGCTTTGTGGGAAGCTTAAAACTTCTCCTGTGGCAGAGCCTAAGTGAAAATATCTACAATGTTATCCTGTGTGGGCACATATGCCAAAGTGATCTCTCCAACAGAGAACCTCTCGCTAACATAATGATAATGCACCTCAATCTGTTTAGTACAAGCATTGAACACAAGGTTCCTTGCAACTGTCAATGTGCTCAGAGTGCTAATGAAGATAATGGTAGGAGAAGACTACCAACACCCAAATCAGCCAAAAGGTGTTTGAGCCACACACACTCAGTAGTCGCTATGAAATCTACCCTAAACTTAGCCTTACAATGAAAAGTGGCCACAATAGGCTGCTTCTTGTTGAACCAAGATATGCATGAGCTACAAAACATGAAGCAAAAACCACTAGTGGACATAGGAGTGTCATAGCAACCATCCCACTCATAGTAAAAAAAAAAGCATGTAACCACCTACCAATGCTTAACACCTAGGCAATGGATAAAGCTAGTCATCTGAGAGACAAGAAATTAATTAGCAGCTTGAGTTATCCATAAGCAAATCAAGCATCCAATATCATGTTGATAGAGAACAACATCAAATGCATCTCTAGCATCATGAAGACTGAACCATAAACATGTTTCCATAGGAATGGCAATAGGTTTTCACTCTTCAAGGCCAAAATATTTCAATAATGTGTAAAATGAATGTCCGAATAATTATGCAAATGCCCCAAATTTGACATCTCAAAAGAGGCATGAAAATCAGCCTTAAAATTAGCAATATGTGTATCATTAGGATAAGTGACCAACATGTCATCAACATAGAAAACAATGATCAAAAGTACATCATTTGCATGCTTAACATATAAGGTGATCTGAGTTGGACTGTTCTCAAAACCATGTGCAATCAAGTAGGCATGTATCTTTTCATACCAAGCATCTGGTGCTTTCTTCGAACCATATAATGGTTCAAACTTTATTTTCCAACCTCCAGACTTTATTTTCATGCCCTTTCTGCACAAAAAAATGGGGTTTAAATACATACACTTATTCATGTAAGTCTTGATTTAGAAATGCAATTTTAATGTCCAACTGATGTACATTTCAACCATGATGAGCTGTAAGTGCACAAGTGCTACAAACACTAGTCATTCGGCATGTGGCTGCAAAGGTCTCATCAAAATCAATGCCTCCCTCTTGAGCATAACCTTTTGCGACAAGCCTAGCATTATATCTATCAAACATTCCATCAGGCTTACGCTTCAACTTCTATGCCATTTAGTGCCAGTGCCCTTTTTTCTTGTAGGCATCACACAAAGTCCAAGTACCATTCTTTATAATAGTTGTTGAGGTTGTAGCAAGGAATGACCAAAAACCCTCACCACCTTGCATGGAAGCAAGAAGGAAAGCTCAAGAGTGACTCTCCTCTCATCCACCCCTACCTCCCACATGTTCTAGGCATTGGCATCAGCCCCATGCTATGCCACATGCTTGAAAACAAGGAGAATAGGGAGTCAAGGATCCTATTCCATGAGGAAAATACAAGCAAATGCAACTACTCTACTCACACAAAGGAGAGACATGCATAGGCACACACAATCCACTCTCACAAACTCACAAAGACACAAATACATGTTGTTGGCAGCAGTCAAGGAACTGAAGGACTCACAAGACAAGGAAGCCAACGAAGGGAGTCGGAGCAAAGAGAAGGCACAAGCAGACAGAGTAGTCAAAGAAGATATGGCAAGTAGGCCATCTAAATTTTTCATGCATCAAAGGGATGGGCACACAAGAAGAAGGAGCAAGTAGGGAGCTCTAGGAAATGTATGTCAAATTGTTAGAAGAAATCCCTACAAAAATAGTGATTTTCATCACTAAAAACCATTGTAAATATCATTTCATATTTTTGTAGCTCCATTTTGTGCAAGCCAAGGAGTCCTTGAGCTTGAGGAGCCTTAGAAGTACCTACCTATCAGTTTTCACATTTTTTAGACTCCGTTTGAACCTCCAAATAGGCAAGAGAACCTAATTTTTAACTACGTCGGACACTAGGTCTAGACAGGGCCAAAAACTAGTCAAAAACTATAAATAGAGCTAGAGAGCTCATTTTTGAGGTTAGCTTGTAATAGATTTGAACTTGTATGAGCACTTTGGAAGTAATCTAAAGAACTCCATTGCTTCTCTCTTCGTCTTACCTTGTGTGCGCGCGTGTGTGTATGTGTGCATGTTAGTGTGCTTCTCACTCACACATTTGTGCCATCACTTGTTCGAGGTCTTCATACCATCCTCACGTCTTCCCGGATTGACATTAAAGGAGGTGCTACTCATCAGTGAGCTACACATGTAAATGTAACTAGTCTTGGAGTAAATGAGAGCCTTCTTCCATTGATAAGAGATATTACATGAGAGCACGTCGATGGAAAGCTCACTCTTTACAAAAAAGAGCTTCTATATATAGGCTAAGTTCTATTCCCCATATGCTCCTTTGAAAAGTCAAAAAGTGGATCCCTCTCTAACTAACATATCTTCTAGGATATTCCAAAATCAAGTGTGTAACAAACAAATCCCCAAAAAAGACATGCGTGGGATTTTCTACATGGGAATTCCTTAGAAGGGCAAAAAGGGTGAAATATGAAGAGTCTTCTATACTAAAGCATAAAGAAATATTAAAAAGTGCCCTAAGAGAGTGTTCACATATGACACTCAGGTATATACAAGGAGGGTTATTCTCATGGTCTATGGAGGATTTCCATGCACAATTGAGGATGTGTGCATACCCAACAACCCAACACTCTCCCCCCCCATACTTTGTCGTCCTCAACAAAGCTAGAAAGGAAGAACATACGCAACTGAACGGTTCCAAGTGGGAGTCTTCAAGTCTGAAAATCTTCAAGTTTTCAAAATCTGCAATTCTTCAGTCTGCAAAGCTTCAGGCTGCAAGTCTTCAGTCTTTACTTCAATCTGCAAATCTTCAATCTTCAAAGTTGGGGACACAATCCCCCTGGGGGCAGTCAGCCCAACATGCATCCCATTATGTAGTCCCATGTAGGACTGGTGAAGCCTTTGCAAGGAGCTCCTAAACCTGAAATTAAACATATACAACAAGTAGACTGTTTCTAAGAAGTAAACAATAACATTTTAGTCCAATTGTAGTTTCCACTTCATGGGGCATCAAGTCCTTGAAGACCCGCTCTTCTAGAAAGAAGTCCTCATGAAGAGGAGCTTGTTCTTTTTTTTCCAAAAGAGCAGTCGAGAATCAAGTATTCCTAGATGGATATGTTCTAAAGGACCCTTCAAATCTCAAAGTTCAGCTATATTTGTTAAGTTTGCAAAATGCACTGGCAGATATAAGCATGATAGAGACAATACTAATTTATGATGTGAAACCAAATACAAATACTCTTTTCCTTTTTTGTAGATGGAGAGTCTTAGACACGATTCCCTTGCAGGTTAGTCAGAAGGATCTCCAAAGCTTCATTCTTTGTCAAAGGAAAGCAAAGTCATTATAACGACTGAGAATATCAATACTGGTAGTGCTGTTCAGAACAAATTAAATTCAGTCCTGGCATGAAAATAACCAAAAACTCCGTTTTTGGTTTGCAGGAACCAAGAAATAGCCATTCTTTCTGACTTCGAAGCGAATTCTGATGGAGAGTGTTAATCTCCAAAAGAACAACCTACTCTTGAACTTAGAACACCTCTATATCAAGAGTAAGTCAAAACCTTCACCAATTTAAAAGATCAATGATCAAATATCAAATTCTTGAACAAACTGTGAAGAAGGAAATTACTCAGAAAGTTTGCTGCATATATCTTTCTCATTGACTGAGTAAATGTGTAAAGTTTTTTATGAAACTTTGCACAAGGTGTCGCTTAAAGATTGCGCACCTCCTCCAAGTCAAATCGCTCCAAAAGATTCAGTAGATCTTGAGAAATCTACTTCACAAGTTACCTATGTCTAAATCTGCATTTCTGAGAAGTCGATTTGGACACCCCTAACTTCTTAGCTTTAGTTCTCACAATGTGAAGAGCGATGGTCGGTGTCATTGTGACCATCCTTCAGCTTATTGAGATCTTTATGTTTCATTCTGCCTGGAACCATTGTTTCCTTTTCAGTAGGAATGTGCATACCATACATGCCCAATGCTTCTCGTACCAGATTGAGGGTCAGTTTGAATCTTTTAAGTTCGTGGCCCGGCAATAGTGAGGGTAACACAAAAGTGCTGTCGCCTCCCTTGGCCCTGCTAGGAGTGATGGTACTGATAAGATAAGAACAACGTAAGAAATCTGGCTTCGGTAAGTGGGCCCTGAAATAACTGTCCAGGCCAGCTTTGGTCCATACTAAATGCATTACTTCGGCATTCTGATAGCTCTCAAATTCGCGCGTGAAAAAATGGTAGCGTCCCCATTTACCATTAAACTCCAATTCAGCTTCCCAAAAATAGGTTCCATCACCCAATGGTCCTGCAACATCACTGAACCAATGAGCGTGTTTGCCCACTTGAGAGGTGTGCCCCTGGGGAGGATCCTGAACTGGAAGTACATGCACAGCTTGAAGTTCTTGCGGTCTTTCGGTGAGATGTGGTTCGAGGAGGAGTGTTTCTATATCCACAATCTGTGCGCTGGATCCGGCGTGAGAACTGGCACCTGCGGCTTCAGCCATGGCCCTGCTTGCTTGTTGGTTCTGTGAGAAGATAGAACCAGGTGTTAACATCGTAATGGACAGAATAAGCCCGTTGTTGTCCCCGTTACAACATTAACAAGAGGTAGATGATGAGTCAGTGGTTAGTGAGTGCACGATGACAGTGTGTGTAGTTAATATCTGGATAGTCCTAGGAGCTAGATGGAAAGATGCACTGTCTGACTAATGCAGTTAGTAAGTGGAGATGAATTCACAGATTGGGGTCGGGGGGTTTATTACAAGTCTTGGGTTGCCAAACACCATGAATGGCTTTTGGTCTTGGTTTTGTGGAGATTCGGGAGGGTTGCATGAGTAATTCTGCTGGGAGTTGTTGTGTCATTGGGACCCATTTACGAGTGAGTCTGTGCGTGCTTCTAGGTGGCAGTGTGTTCAAGTGTATCAGACAAGAGTGGGTGGCGACTGCTTGAGCGAGTGAACCCTGTCGTGTGTGATGTGAATTGTGTGGGAATAGTTGAGCCCGCAAGCAAGCCTTAGGCACCCAAATTTGTCTTGATTGTGGGTCAGCCTTCATCGACTTCTTGGGTACCCAAATGGTTTCACTTTCTCAACAGAGGTTTTAGGAGTCCTCTTATTAGCCTCAAGTCGTTGATTACTAATAGGAAGTTGAGACCGTTGTTGCGACTTAGTTACGGTCGGCAGCTCGTCTTTCCGCACCCACATTTGTTTCATCGGCTGAGTTGTTCTGCTTCGCGCGTTCTTTTGGTCTCTCGCCTGGAGAGTCTTCAGTGATTGATCTGCCCTTAGTTGCTGCCTCCTTCTGGCCTTTGGAAAAGAAGGGAGTTCCATTGTGGTTCTGACTCCTTCTTTGAGATCTTCGTTCTTCTGTATCACATAGCCTTGGACAAGAACAGCATGGTCAACTTCATGTGTACCCCTGGAGGGACCAGGAGTCTGTGCCTTTCCTAGTTCCTTGAGTGCTCTATTATTTAACTCCATTGTAATTCTAGTCTGATTCACCCATACCTGAAGAAGTCCACTTCTTAGGTTTAAGTTGACTGCTTGGTCATAGATCCAGTCTTGACCCAAGACAAGGGGTTCAGTGAGGTCCTCATCTTGACATACTAGTACTTTAACTGTCATTGCCTCATCATGAATATAGAGGGGAAGTTCCACCTCGCCCATGCAAGGGGTTTCCACGCCTCCCAATCCTATGAGATATGCTTCCACAAGATTGACAGTTAATTGCAACTCTTGACAGTAAGACAATTTAACAGCACTAGTGGCTGCACCTAAGTCAATCAAGGCTCTTACAGTCCTTGCACTCTTTCCTTGTCCTATATCTAAGGTTATGAAAGGACGTCGATCAGTTATCCTATGAGAGCTAACACCTGAAACTTCACACATAGCCACGTCGTATCCTTGATCTGCATATGCATCTTGCCTAGGGTGCTCTCTACCTTGTCTTCTTAATTTCATTCTCCGTATGCGCTCTAGGGCTTCTGCTTGAGCTTCTTCTCGAATTCGTTTTTCCTCCTCTTTACGTTGCTTAGCAGTATTGAGTCGACTTAGCATTTCCTCCGTGAGGGGTTCCTGATACAACTTGACTCTGCACTGCTAATATAACTTGGGAGAACATCGCCTTCTAATGTAGCTAGTTGCACTGCTCCACTTGTTGAGATTCTGTTAATGATCATGGGTCCGTAGCCTCTCTTCTCCAGTTTCCTCGCATGTTGCTTCAATGTGTAGACTAGAACTAAGTCGCCTGCCTTTAAACCTTTATCCTTAACGTGGGCATCAAAGTATGCCTTCTGTCGTTTCTTAGCTGCATATATCCTTGCAGCTGCTCTTAGTCTTGTTTCTCCTAATCGTTCAAGGTCAAAAAGTCTAGAGGAGAGTTCATGACCCGTCCATTCATGCTCTTGTGCTACTTTCAATGTAGGTATTAAGAAGCCCAAAGGTAGCACGACGTTTTGGCCAAATACCATCTGAAAGGGGGTGGCTTGGAGTACCGTTTTATAGGCGACTCGGTATGCCCAAACAACATGGTGTAGCTGTTTGTCCCAATCAGAGCGTTTATTGTTCACTAATTTCGTCAATACATTGCATAAGATCTTGTTGGTGCTCTCAGCCTGGCCGTTTGCTTGAGGGTGATAGGGGGCAGACTTCTTATGTACTACCAAGAATTCTTGGAGCAGATTTTCAATAACTTCATTCAAGAAGTGAGTGCCTCTATCACTAACTAGCTCTATAGGTAGCCCGTATCTAGTGAACACATTCTCAAATAAAAACTTAGCTGTTGTTTGAGCATCGTTCTTCATTGTGGCTTTTACCTCTACCCACTTTGTTAGATAGTCTGTTGCAACAATGATATATTCTGCATGGGAACCCTTAGCTGGGGGATTAATAGGACCTACAAAGTCTATTCCCCACTTAGAGAATGCACGTCCACCCATCATAGGTTTCAGTGGCATCTCATCTTTACGTATAGGATATTGAGTTCTCTGGCAGACATCACAGCGTTTCACATAGGTATGTGCATCCATGTGAAGGGTCGGCCACCAGAAGCCCGCAAATAGTATTGCCTTGATCACCCGATCTGGTCCAAAGTGTCCTCCTGCTACACCTTGGTGAGCAGTGTCCAAGATCTTAAGATATTCACTCTCATGGACACACAGTCTCAGGTAACCGTCTTTACCACGTTTGTATAGATTATCACCAATGAGTGAGTAATCCTGGGCTTCTTGTTCTAAACTCCTTTTCCTAGCCAGATTCATGTCTGGAGGGAATGTTTTCGTCCTCAGGAAGGATACTAGTGGTTCACTCCAATCTGGCACTATGGACACTTGATAAAGAGTGGCATGTTCCACAGGTGGTTTAGTGCAACAGATTGGGCATTCCTTGCACAACTTTTGGACATCAGCTTCCATAGTTGGCCAATGTACTCCGAGTCTCCTTAGTGTCTGTAAGGTTCGTTGCTTTGAGTAGTGTTGCTCTAATGCACCTACATGTGCTAAATACAACCATTTATTGTACTCGTCCTCTTCCACACAACAAGCCAAGATTCCTTGATCCGTGTGCTTGTACATGCTTCCTGCCATGATGTGGTACTTTTGGGCTTTCACAACCTCTCTATTCTGTGTGTTTACTACTGGATGGTTATGTCCGTATGTCAATACTGGTACCAATGGCTTAGCCCACTGCGGTACCACTTCCAAATTAAACAAGTAAGCGTCAGGAAGGTCATCTGATACTCCTTGTGGGGCTTCTCCAGATGTGAGCCTAGAGAGATGATCTGCTCTCAAATGAGTCCTCCCTTTTCTCACCACTACCTCAAAATCATATTCCATTAGTAAGAGAAACCATCTTACTAATCTTCTTGTATTGCATGGCTTGTTCACGAGATATAACAGTGCTTGGTGATCAGTAAAAAATTTAAACTTATTTGCAAGTAAATAGTGTCTAAATTTCTTAACTGCATATATCATGCCTAATCCTTCTCTCTCTGTAGTGGTATAATTTCGTTCAACTGCATTCAATTGTCTACTGGCATAGGCAATTGGAAGATCCATATTACCTTCACCAGTGGGTTGTGCAAGCACACATCCAATGGCATAATTGGATGCATCCACGTGAACATGGAATGGCTTATTCCAATCTGGTGTGGTCAAGATTGGTGCTGAACATAATCTTCGTTTAAGCTCATTGAAGGAATTCTCACATTCCTCAGTCCACTCAAAGTTAGTCAGAAGTCTGTACATGGGCTTTGCAATGACCGCATACATGTGAATGAACCGGCGGTAGTAACCACAATGCCCCATGAAGGCTTGTACTTCCTTAACATTCTTTGCCTAGGTAGTTCTGCGATAGCTCTCACTTTCTCTTCATCAGTGGATATGCCATTCTTTGACACTATGTGTCCTAGAATCTTGCCTTGCCTGACCATAAAAACACACTTTTCTGGGTTCAGGCAGACTTGATATTCTCTACATTTGTCAAAGATTTGTCTGAGTTCAGGAATATGAGTTTGTCTAATGTTGGAATGAGCGCAAAGATCATCAACATAGACTTCCAAGTTCTTCCTCAGGAACTCCTTAAATACATGGCACATCAGCCTCTCAAAGGTGGCTGGTGCATTGGTAAGCCCAAATGGCATTACACGAAAGGCAAATATACCCCACTCTGTGGCAAAAGCTGTCTTATGCTGATCTTCTGGAGCTATGGCTACTTGATTGTAGCCCGAAAATCCATCGAGGAAGTTGTACACTTCCTTGCCTGCTACTCTTTCTAAGAGATGCTCTGTGATAGGAAGCGGATAGTTATCTCGAATCGTGGCTGCATTAACCTTCTTCAAGTTAATGCATACACGAAGCTTGCCATTCTTCTTGGGCACCACTACGATGGGGGATACCCACTCAGTGTGCTCAATTTAATAGATAAATCCAGCTTCGACCAGTCGATCTATCTCCTCTTTGATCTTAGCAGCGTAATTATCGTTATATGTATAGGGCTTTTGCTTAGAGGGTTTGGCATCTGAAGTCATGGGGATGGTGTGTGAGCATATGTCTGGGTCAACACCCTTCAAATCCTTGTAACTCCAAGCGAATACATCTCTGTATTCTCTTAGCAAGGCTATTAACGCATGCTCTTCTTCCTCTGTTAGGTCATGGCCTATGTATGTGCATCTCTCCTCTCCTTCTTCTAGGGCCACTACTATTTTCTTGGTGGTTTCTTTGTTATCATAGGCCTCTCCTGATTGTGCCTCTCGTTTAGGCATTCTTATCATGACTCTCCTGTCGTCTATCTCATACTTCTTAAAATTTTCCGGGACCTCAAACAAAGATTCTTCCTCTTCTGGGGAGACTTGTCTCTTCTTTCGTTTCTTTCCTTCTTCATTCGGGGTCACATGTGTGGCTAATCTTACATCATTTGTAAGCTCTCCATGCCTCTGGGGTTGAAATTCTACTTCATGGAAGTATTCTTCATCTGATGCAAAAGGTGGGTCCATAATGATCGACTCTAGATCGGAGTCACTTGCATCCTCAAATGCATCAGGGCTAGGTTCGCATTCTTCTAGTACAGCCTCTCCCATGATTGGCTCTATGGAGAAGACTGAAATGTCGTAGCCATCCTCATCACAGTGGGGTGTCCATTGTTCTTCATTGATGGCTACATCCATTGTTGCTAGGATTTCTGCCCAGCCATCGGGTTCAAATTCCTCATCAGGAAAGACTACAGGTGCATAGGCTGGGTCTTGAATTGATCTATGGTTTTCTTTTGCACCTACCTCTCTGGCTTTCTCTCTCTTCTCTTCTTCTACTGCTACCTTACACATCCATAAGTGGGTGTCTTCATGCATCCACGAGGATCCGGATTCTATGGAATGCACAGACTCAGTCTCATCTTTGGCTCTATGGATGGGATTCCATTAAATAGGTGGTACATCTCTATGAGAGTAATCCTTAAGATTGACTTTGGTCGTAACACCTAGGTGTTGTAGGTACAAGGAGTTGGTTCCCCAATCCTGTACCACTTGCAACTGTCGCATAAAAGGTCTTCCCAAAATCATCTCATAGGCATGATTTTTGCTGAAGTCACATATAGCAAATGTATGCTCAAACTCGACACCACAGGTGGTGAGATTTATTCCTTCTAGCAATCCTAAGGGTCTCTCAATATGACCATCGGCCATCTGCAATTTCATTCTCGTTGGCCTGAGTGCTGGCTTGCCCCAACGCTTCCATAGGGAAGTGGTGGCAATTGCAACTCCTGCGCCTGAGTCCAAAATTGCCTTGGTGGTGTACTCCTGGTAGGTAATGGGAAGATAGGTGTTCCCTTCTTCACCTTCACACATATCTCCTATCTTATCCAAGGGTATCTCTGGCACTGTCCTATGTGATCCTACCTGGGAACGAGGTTTTGCTATCTCGGGCACTTGATTGGCTACATGTTTCCACACTTCTGGTCTAACCTTAAGCAGCTCTTCCAAAGTGAGATTGCACTGCACTTTGGTGTTCTTCACTACCTCTGTGTTCCTAGGTATGACTGAATCTTCGTTTCTTACCATGACTGTAGGTGCTCTCATATAGGTGGACTTTGCTTCCCATGGGCCTGTGAAATGGGGTAGTTCTTGTAAAGAATTAGACTCGAAGTCTAATCTTTCTTGAGATTGGGTGCTCTCCTGCTCTCCATAAATGGATGGGATGTCTTGTGGGAATTGGTCATGTGCCTCATCCACAAGTTCAATGGGAGGAGGGACTTCACTTTCTTTAGCCCATTTGTCTTCTTGAATCTCGCGTAGGAATTCTGGTATGAACCGATTCATAGAAGATGATGTGTCTGGCTCCGTAGAGTTAGGCACATAGGCTTCAGGCACATAGGCTTCCTGAGCAGGAATGCTTACTCTTTCACTTGCCTTGTCCTTGTGTTGAGAGGCTGGTTCCTTTTGTGATTGTGCCATTAGATTCTCTATTCTTTCTAGGGAGGGGGGGTTGTCTGGTTCAGTGGAATTGGGCACATAAGCTTTTGATGGGGGATGGGTCATGTTTTTGCTTGCTTTATCCCTTTCTTGATTTTTTTCTTCCTTGGCGAATCTTGCAATTATGCCCTCTAACTTCTCTAGAAGTCCATCCAAGTGTAATTGCGTCTTGGCTGAGCCCGAGTAATTGAAAAGGCGACTGGCTTCAAACATAGTTTGAGCCAATGCGACCATTTTCGCGCAAAGCTTGGTTCTTTCTATCTCTAGGTCAGCTCTAGGGTAGCACTTGTCATGATCCGTTACATTTGGCCCTTCTTGGATTCTGGCCTGATATGCTTTAAGCATCATGTCTATGTCTTCAGGAGTGGGATCAGCTAATACTGATCCTACTCTAGGGGGTGGTGGAATCGTATGAGGTGGGTTGGAAGGTGGCGGGTTGGATGGCGATGGGAATGGTGGTGGTGGGGTAGTGTGAGAGGGAGTTTGAGATGTGAGTTCAGTTATCCTGGCTTTGGTTTCCCTTATGCTTTCCTCAAGTTCACTCATCTTTTTAGCCCATTGTCTTTTCATTCTTTCCCGACTATCTTTCCACGCTCTAGTCCTTTTCTTTGTCACGCTCTCGGTTTCACTAGCCTCTGGGTTCTTATCCTGGTTTACCCCTTGGTTCTGCTGCAATGCCTGAGCTCTAGTCACTACCTGTACTAGTGCGGTGGATGTCACACTTCCTGTGGAGTCTACCACCAATCCAATAACGTTAATAGGAGTGATTTTTGGCATATTATTAGGATTCTTAGGGCAATCTCGTAAAAGATGCTCCTTTCCACATTCTTGGCAAAAGCCCTGAATTGTTATTGACTGGGGTTGTGTGAGTGGAGGTAAGGGACAATCACGAATGAGGTGATCTCCCTGACATCTGTAGCATGGTCCTCTAGGGAATGGGGGTCTTACCTGCCTAGGTTGAGGCTTAGGGTTGGGGTTTGCATACATGACGTTTGTGTAATCTGACTCCCAACTAGGTTCATTTGGCTCTTCACTATAGTAAGACTCACCATGCTCAGGAGACTGCATGTAGTAGGCCTGGGGGCTATCAACATGTGTAGAATCAAAGCTATGGTCACTGGGGTCACTTTCAGAAAGCAATGGTGTTACAGGGACTATCGCTCTATTCAGGTTTTCTTCTGCTGCTGCATATTTTACTGGGATCACATTAGCTGGGGCAGGGGGTTGTTGTGCTAACACAGGCTGGGGCCTTTGTTGGTTTTGGTATGGTTGCTGATAAGGTTGTTGTGGCTTGCCATATGGCTGTGGAGGGTACGGGTTCTGGTATCTTCCCTGCTGAGGGTATGGCTGAGGGTAGGGTTGCCTAACCGCCTGCTTGTTGTATGGGCAATCTTGCGCGGTGTGATTGGTGTACCTCCATTCTATGGTGCAGTACTGGCTACTAGGATTTACTTGGGGTTGAGCCATAATGGGACATACATTTGCCATATGGTCACCCCCACAAGTATAGCATCTTTTCACTGGGGCAAATCTCGGAATTTGTTTGCTAGAGACACCTAGTTTTTGAGCAACTTTCTCTGCAAGTTCCTCAATCGATGTGGATTGCGTGGAAGAGAGGCTAGAGGCACTATCTGAATCTTTGTATATCTTGGAAAGCTCTAACTCCTCCCCTAGGTTATCCTCAATGTCAATACACATGCGTACACACTCTTCTATGGTCCTAGGGTCCTTCAAGTACACATATGATCTTAATTTGGTACTTAGCAATCCATCCAAGAATAAAGCCACTTGCTTAGCTGGTGTGGGTAGCTCAGGGGCAGGGCATCTTTCAAGATATTGCCTAAATCTCCTTCCTGCAAGTCTCACGGTCTCTTGAGGGGTTTGCTTGAAGCTGTGAATCAGTGAGGAGGTATTATGTCTTATGCCACTCTTAGAAAATTCAATGATGAAAGCCTCTAGGAGTTGGTCTATGCTCCTGAACTGTCTCTCGTTTAGTGGCTGAAACCATGTCAGGGCAGTGTTCCTAAGGGTTAGACCAAAGGCATTGTACTGCGTGAATAGATCCTCCACTTGTTTAGCTCTCAAGACTTGCCTGAACTCGGCCACATGATCGTATGGATCTCCAGTGCCATCGAAGTAGTTCTTCATGGACTTAACTAGCTGAGTCGGTCTCAAGGTCCTTGTGTGCTCTCTAGGTCGTGGTCGAGGGAATTCATCCGCATTTCTTTGATTCCTGTGAGCTCTAAGTACCTCAGGCTCTACTCTATTTGTTTCCATTCTCGTTCTTTCTCTGCCCCCTGAGTTGGCAAAGCTCACCTCCGGCCTTTCTCTATGTCTGTCTCTTTGAGTTCGGTGAGCGTGGGAGGTTCCAGCTCCTGGGTGACCAAAGGACACGTTTGATCTCGGTTGGGGGAAAACGAATTCACCCTTCCAAGTGTAAGCATGCCTATCATTTTCTGTAACCACAAAGATCCTCTCTGAGGCATGATCTAGGTAGGTCACTCTGCCTGGGCTATCAGGATCCTTGAACTCATAGATCATGATTGTTCCTATATCAGTTGGCTGATCAGATTTATACCTCCAAAAGGCTTCGTCAGTTTCTCGATTGAGGAGCAAATCTATGCTCTTATTATCCTGGGGAATCCACTCTGGTGTGATAATCCTAGTGAGAACCGATTTGCCTCGAGGGGTTCTAGGTTCTGTACCCATGTTTCCTTGCTCTAGGTCACCTAAGTCCGCTTCTAGGATCACATTTCCAAATTCGTCCGTCCTATCTGGGTGACTGGTGACTACGTATATAGTTCCTTCTTTGTCCAAGTATGCTCCATTTCAAACTTGACAGCTGGGCGCTCTAGTCCAATGGATTGATCAGGATTCTTAATCTGTACCACAGATTTTCCTAGGCCGTCCTCATAGATGCTGGCACCTAATCGGTTGGTCCTAAGGTATTCCAATTGCGTTTTGTAAGGGCCTTCTACCCTGTGCAAGTATGGCACTCCTGAACTTCCCGTAGGTCTGTCCATGCCTTGAGACATCTCTGATTCACTGGTATCAGAGCTAGGGTAATGCGAGTGGTGACTCAACTGCTAGGCCCAACACCTGGCAGTATGATTGACACTAGCCTCTGAAGACCTAAGGCTTTGTCTATCTCTTACTAGATGTCGTCCTGATCTAAGGTTCATATGCCTAACTGATTAACCCAATTTTTCCCAGGTACAACCACGTTTCTGAGTCCTTTGTATCAATTACTTAATCCCCTTTTTATGTTGATTATTGTGTTTAAACTCTTGTCTGATACCACGTCGTTAGGAATACTTAAGTTTAATTTCGCACTTTAGTTTGGTCGTTTCATGTTAGGTTCTTTTCCTTTAAGGTTGTCGTTCACACACACAGGTTATCTCTTGACTTGAACTTGATTTCTTAGATAGTCTTTGATTTATCTCGTGCCTATCGTTGCCTGGAATTACTTCTAACACTACCCGCACTTAGCCTAAACTAAGAATTGACAGAGGGTGCTGTGGGTTTTCCAACCTTGAGTTCCTTTCCTTGTGTTGTTGCCCTGGTGTGCCCAGGACGCGTGTTCCCAAGCCTGCACTTACTCTTGCTTTGCGTACCCTTCGATGCTCTCAAAGGACCTGTAAAAGGCCCACTGTTAGCTCAAGACTTAAATTCAAAAGACAGAACCAATCATTTTCATTCATGTAACACTTCACCAATTTGCACTATGACTTTTTGGACACAACTCTAGAGATCCCTGAATTTTGTTCCCCCTGGGTATGGTCAACTTCAAAATACCCTATCTAATATTCCTGATCTTAATTTAACCGTAACCAGTCGATGTTTTTGTTGTACTCCCCGCGAGCTTTCCAACAAAACAAAAATCACGGCAAACGGATTTCGTATGAGAAAGTTATGCCCGTTCAGGGTTTTGGGGCTAAAACAGGATTAAACTAGGTTAACAGGCAAACAGGAATTCTCGAGTTACAGGTCTGTCCGTCGTGGTTTGTCGATCGCGATTGACAGAGCGATCGAGATTGACAGAAATCTGAGGAGTTTCAAAATTCTAAGCACATTTTTGGGAAGCTCTAGGCCTGTAGATCATGGTTTTGCACTTTGTTTGGCAATTTGAGCATTTTTTCTGTCGGTCGCGATTGACAGAGGTCGGCGACACACAGACAGTTACTGCGAATTCCGTACCTGCGCAGAGTGCTGGGGACGATGATGCAGCCTGTACCTGCAATACAACTCAAAAAACATGCAAAAATAGCACACACAATTTCGCTCTCTCGCTCTCTCTCACAAGTGAAATGAGGGAAATGAGGTGGAGAAGGTGATATGATAAAAAAACTGAAATTTTCGCGATGATGGAAATGGAGGTGGAAGATGGTGATGATGATGATGGTGATGATGGTGGTAAGGTAAGAAAGAGAAAAATAGGAAAAGTAACGAAATTACCTACAACGCCAACGTCTCCAATCTACGCCTTACCATCACACGCTCGTCCTCAAAGCTCGATCCCCGACAACGGCGCCAAAATTTGGTGTAGCTCAGTGATGAGTAGCACCTCCTTTAATGTCAATCCGGGAAGACGTGAGGATGGTATGAAGACCTCGAGCAAGTGGAGGCACAAGTGTGTGAGTGAGAAGCACACTAACGTGCACACACATACACACACACGCGCACACACGGCAAGACAAAGAGTGAGAAGCAATGGAGTTCTTAGATTACTTTCAAAAAGCTCTTACAAGTTCATTTCAATTACAAACCACCCCAAAAATGAGCTCTCTAGCTCCTTTTATAGTTTTTGACTAGCTTTGGCCCTGTTCAGACCTAGTGTCCAGCCTAGTTAAAAATTAGGTTCCAGGGCTTATTAGAGGGCTCAAACGAGATCTAAAAAATATGAAAATTGGCAGGTAGATACTTCTAAAGCTCCTCAAGCTCAAGGACTCCTTGGCTTGCACAAAATGGAGCTACAAAAATACGAAATGATATTTACAATGGTTTTTAGTGATGAAAATCACTATTTGTGTAGGGATTTTCTCTGTTGATTTGTCATACACCTCTTTGAGCTCCCTACTTGCTCTTTCTTCTTATGTGCTCAACTCCTTGATGTCTGAAAAATTAGATGGCCTACTTGCCAGATCTTCTTTGACTGCCATGTCTGCTTGTGTTGTCCCTTCGCTCTGACTCTCTTCGTCTTGTGGCTCCTTCGGTTCCCTGACTGCTGCCAACAAGGACAAAGGAACAATTTGTATTGACTCAAAAGAGCTCATTGAGGAGGAAGATGAGGTCAAGGTATGTTGTTTAATATATTCTTATGAATTAAAGGTTTTGTCCAAGATCTCCATTTTAAGTGAGAAATTGACCACGACCGATGCAAGCGATAAGGCCCATTGGATAATTTTCGTTGGGCCTTATCGCTTGCATTGGTCGTGTTCGGACTTGAAGAGGAAGATGAGGTCAAGGTATGTAGTAAAATATATTCTCATGATTTTAAGGCTTAGGAGATAAGATGCCACAATCAGTTTTCTCCAAGGTCTCCATTTAGACTGAGAAGTCGATCACCACCGATGCAAGCGATAAGGCCCATCGGATATTTTCCGTTGGGCATTATCGCTTGCATCGGTCCTATTTGGACTTGAGGAAGATGACGTCAAGGTAAACAGTTAACTATATTCTCAAGAATTTAAGGCTAAGGATATGAGATGGGACCGATGCAAAATCTCTAGCTTGTATCAGATTTGTCCAAGATCTCCATTAGAAGTGTTAGAGATCGATGAGGACCGATGCAAACGATAAGGCCCATCGGATATTTTCTGTTGGGCCTTATCGCTTGTATCGGTCATGTCTAGGAGTTGCATGCAGCATTGATAATAGATATCTGGCTTGTAAGAGTTCCCCTCATTCATCAAATGTTACATGTTTCTAGGTAGTTTGCAAATAGATATTGATGAATGAATTTGTAACGTAACCGCTGTGGTTGCTGCCAATGTGTCGAGGATCCCCTATTTCATCTAACCTTGTTTTTCATTTTTACCACAGTTAACTTTATTGGATGAAGACAATTACCTTGGTAGGGGCAAGGGAACAAGAAAAGCCATAGAAGAGAAAGGAAAAGCAAAGGTGGATATTCATTCTATTATCCACTATCTTCCAAACTTGAACCCACACACTTTTTGTGTTATTCACAAGCACTATAGTGAGGATCCAGACTTTGCATTGTTCTGCTTGAGGACTCTATCAAAATACATGGGTTTTACTCCAATACCCTTTAATGCTTTCAGAGTTTTGCTACTTGAAAGAGCAGCTGCATTCATAATTTTTGGATATGCCCCAAGACTCAATGCTTCAAGGGCAGGGTACTTTCTTTGTTATTCAAGCTATGCAATGGCTGCAGGGGTGTCATATTTAAACAGCATTGCTGGATACAGGAGAAAAGAGTTCCTCAGATATAGAGGTGATCTGCCAGAGCCAAGCTCTTTAAGAGGCTCAAGGAATGACTATCTTTTCAAATTCAATATCTCAACAAATGTACATATACAGAAATTGCCCAATGTGATATAAGACATTACAAATTTTTTTGGTGTATTTGCATGGCCTAATATTAATTGTTATTGATTCTCTGGTCAAAGTCATCTGATGGTAAGCTTAATACATCATGAAATGTATATACATGACATCTTTATTTCTCAAAGAAATAAAAGACATTGCAAATATTAAAGCTCTGTTTGAAATGTAGTCTTTTTCATTTTGTGATATTGATACATGATGATTTTGTCTGGTGATAGCCATATCCTTCTGATTATATTTGGCATGAGGTCCTTTGTAATTGTCTTCTAAAGAATCAATAAAAAATCTCTCTAAGGCATTGCTCTTTGTTACTCCTCCTTTCCTTGTACACCTAAAGAAGCTTGTCCTTGCTTGATAATGAGATTTTTCCATGCCTTGGGTGTTCCACATGGCAAGTGGTTCTTTTTCTACAAAGAACCATGCACAAGAAGAATATGCTAGAAGAGCAGATGAATCTCATTAGATCTTTATTTCAATAAAAAATAAATAAATTGAATAAAATATCTTTGGAACTCACCAAGTAGTATGTTATGTTTTTGGCACCCCATGCCTCTATGATGGTTTCTATAAGCTTTGTGGTCGCCTTTCTGAAATCTGTCACATAACTTTTTGATGTTACCTGCTGCCTCATGATCTTAAAAAGATTATCTAGTTTGAACCACACCTTTATTCTTTTTTTTGCTATTTCTGGTTTGCTTTTTACATTGGTCGTGACCTCACAAAAATTTTTCCAACAATTCCACATGGCATTTAGTTGCTTGTCATCATGGTTGCTGAAGAATCTTCTTGCTTTTGCACCTCCCATTGAGACATCCTATAGTACATCACCTGTATTTTGTGAAAGCTTTGGATCTTTTCTTAGATGAACATCACCATGGAATCCCATTTCTGAAAGAAGACATTTACATTTTTTTATGCACTCATCTGCAAGAGTTGTAGGCTTGATAGAATATGCATAATCCAAGTGAAGACGGACCAACTTGTCAATGATTCTTAACTCTGCATGTAGTGTACATATGTGTACATTTGTCAATGCTATTGGAAGTATGGGATCCCAAATCATTGAAGAAGATGAGTAGTTATGAAGAATAACATTTTGTCTGGAAGGAGCCTCTTCAGCCTCAGCTCTAGCAATCCATCCATTTGTGCGTGGCCTTTGCATGCAGTATAAGCAAGGGTACTTAGAATTTGCTCCCCCACTTATACCAAACATGCATTTGAGCATCTTTAGGTCTCCACTCAAATGCCACTCAACTTGAAAGTTCCCGTAGTCTTTGACATTCAACAATTCTCCTGCATGATGCTTTTGGATAACATTTGGAATGTTTGTCTGTGAGAATAACCATTTAAGTGTTTTATGGCTCCAGTCCAAAGCTTTGTTCATCAGTGCAATACTTATTCTCTCCATCTTTTGATGTTTTTTAAGCTCAATTTCATCAAGTTTGATTACAAATTTCAATAGACCAGAACATTCATGTTCTTTTATATTATAGAACTGAACCATGTATGTTTGGAGTTTTATAATATCTATCCATATGTTGTTAAATGCATTGTAAGTAAAATGTAACTTTTGTTTTCCTACTTCGTAAGGCATGTTACCGTGAATATGTTTATATTCACCAAATACTGATGTGATCTTCTTATTCAAGCAAAGCTGAAACTTTCCTACATGATGGGGTCTAGGCAATCCAAAACTTCTAACTTTGTTAAATTTTAAAAATTCACACCAAACTTTTGAAATTGCTCTATAACCTTTCCTACTCACTCTGACACTATCACAAATCTTCTGAATTTGAGATGGTTCTAGTAACAAATTCATTTCTGTCATGAGTTTTTGGAAAACAAAGCGTTTCAAGCATGTATTTTCATTCAATTTCAATAGTCTTAAAACATCATTTTGACTCAAAATTTCATTACAAAAATGTACGTGCTCAAAATTGCTCGACATATTGAAACCTAGCACATTTGTCAAATGATCTCTAACAATTTTCATTCTTTTCTTTTTCTGGCCAGATTTTTGAGTCAAATCTAAAAAAGGTTTTACTCGTTTTGACCGCATTCTCAAACCTATAGGAGTTTCTTTCATTTTTTTAAAAGACTCTAACTGAGAAGATAAAGTGGATAATTTGTTTTCTAGCTCCCTCATATGTAAATCCTTCTAATGTAGTGTGTTTTGTAAATAGTTTATGTATTGTATATAATTCCTTGAAATATCCCAGAGCCTTGAACAATAGCCCCATAAACCATCCTCACCATCTCCCACAAATCTAATCAGATCATGAAGATTATGAAAAGGGGCGTACCTTCCAATTTGTGGATCAATTGGATAAACAGATCCATCTGTCCATATGTCGATATGTTTCTTGCCTTTCTTTTGCAATCCATCCACTTCAGGAGGATGAAGAGCCCTTCGAAATACTTTTCTTGTCGTCGCATACTCCTGACTAACTGCAATGTTGATATGGAACTTTTCACAATGATTTCGATCGTTTGAAAGCTCAGCAAGAGTATTTGGGTTAACGCTCTCCATGGTCTGCTATGAAAAATGACCGACAAGTGTCTAAAATGACGTGAAAGAGATGAACATGCCTGCTATGAAAAGTAGAGTAAAAAAGCACAAAACGATATCAGCACACATTATATAGGTCCGTGAACAAGAGGAAAATTTGAATTTTGATCAGCGCCCGTTCAGCACAAACTTTGAGGCGTAAGATATCACACAAACTTTTCATGATTATCATATGAGTTTCTTTCTCTTCAAAATTTGCATAAAATACGTTTTAAATGAACTTACACAGAATTTCTTAAAGGATTTGACAACTTTAATCCAGATTAAGCACAACTAATTAAAATCCTTACACGGCCCTTTTTGGGCCGTTTTTCACCCTAATGGGTGGAATTGGTTGGCATTCAATTTTTTTTTTTTAATTCTGCACTCACTCTTAATGTGGTTTGGTGAACGATGTGTGTTGGTTGCAAGAGCCGTTGTACTCGCTCAAGTAGTTGAGAGAGTTAGTTCTCTCTCTATCTTCATTATGTTCAAGTATACATTCGTACTTGAGAGTAAATTTACCTCTATCTCTCTTCTTGACGGGCTGGTAAGCCACAACTGTGGCCATTCTGTCTCACCCTCACTTTGGGGTTGAGCTCATTCACGAGCTCCCCCTATGCCCATTATGATCGGGTTGGATGGTGTGTGTGATGTCTCTTACCTTCACCCCACGCAGATCGGAGCTATGCTTAATCTTTGATAAATGGAGGATTCATGTGTATGGCTCTTTCTTCGCCTTGTCGCTGGATTCACACATGCTATCCTTGCATGTGCTGTGGTGAAAGCAATTTTCTACTATCGTTTCTATTTGCATTATGGGAGTTTGAGTTGAGCTTCCCCGGTTCTTATTTATTACTAGTGCGGTAAGTCTTCATTGGGAGGATTCCGGCTCCTACAGGTGGTGAAGAATGGTTGAACCTTGCTTTGTGCTGCCATTTAGTCTCATTTCCCTGAAAGTTGAGTCTTGGGCTTCCCATTATTGTGTTGTTGGGGTCATGTATCTGCTCCCTCTCAGGCTTCTCTAGTCGAGTTGAGCTCTGTCAGCTTACATGGTGGTGGATCTGGTTCACTTTCGGGTCGAGGCAATTTTTTGCAACCCACCCTTCGGGATTGGGATCTTGCTTCTCCACCTGTGCTTTGGGTGTTGGAGGAAGATTGGGTTGGATTCTCCCCACTCCTATCTCTGTTAGCCACCAATGTCGTTGCCACCTACTCCTTGAAGACGCAGGGGTGCGCGTTCGAATTCTTGTAATGGGAAACTTTGAGCAATCCAATGACTGATGGTGTTTGCCTGTGTGTCCGCTCACTACTCTCCTGCATGGTATGCTGGACTGTTCATAAACTCGTTTCTAAATAATTTGTTTGCAAAACTACTAGGGTCGGGCTTCTACTCCTCCGCCGGTTCCTCAGAATCAAGACGAGACAACCAGTCATTCTTGGTTTCTTTCACATGATGATTGAACATTAGTGCTTGTGCTCTATCTATTCTTGGTCGGTGCTGCATCAATGGCAAAGACTCATTGGGTGAGAACGTCTGGGGCACTGAATCTATTAGGCTTGGAGGTCCGTGCCATTGCTCGGGGTGGAAGAAAATTCTGCACATTATGTCTGTGTAGCTTGATGGTTGCTATTGTGTCTAATTCAGTCAATCTTTGTTACTTGCATCAAAGCTTTGATTCAGTGGAAGTTCATTTGCATGCGGAATCCATATGTCGATGCCTGTTTATTCTGTTATCACTCTATATGACCCGCCACATATAGACTAGCCTAATATCTGTGACAGACGGTGGTGCTGTTGGGATCACTTTGTGTCTTATTCGCACTAGTGGAGCTTTGCATGATATTCGAACAACAAGAGTTATGTCTTGCGGCACACATTGATGTCTCTATCATGTGTTCTTGGCCTATGCTTGATTAATCGTGTTTTTTGACTTTTGGCACTACGGAGTAAGGATTATTTTCTTAAGTTGATTAACAAACCTTAATGGCATAACCAATCCCGACTTCCGGTTAGTGCTGGTTCAAACCCCTTATTGAAGGTGGGCTTGTGAAAAAGCCCCAACAGCTGCCGACCTGAGCAAAACATTACTCCATAGCTTCTGCTTCAAAAAAGTGTTTTCCATTTCATTTTTTCTCCTATGCAAAATCCTCTTACTCACGTTAGTAGCACTCAGCCATTGTGTACCTCATATGTATCACAAAGCCAGTTTGGATTTAGCATCGCAGAGACGTAATGGGCTATTCCTTTTATTACCCACGTATCTCCCTGATCATGCAGACAATTTGGTTGAGTACCATGATGCAACGGGTGACTGTGAGCTATGTCCGATACAGATCTTAAGGAATTACTCAGCACATGTTTTCAATAGTTTTACCTGAGCATGATAGAACTTTAAATGCTTGAGTAGCATTATCTTATTAGAATTGCTTAATGAATGAATAGTTGACGCCGTTCGCAATGACATAATAGTCATGAAATGTATGCAGGTATGCTCACTCAGAGGAGGTGGTGTTTGCAACAACCAAGTCACACTCATGCCTCATTGAGACGGCATTTGATGCTTTCATCATCTTTTTGCCTCCACCTTTTCTGTTGCCTCTCTCCTACTCACTACTAACTATGGATTGCAACATCAAACGTTGTGGATTTGGTCTTTTAAATCTGCCAATGCTTAGCTTGTATCTATCTATCTGTGTTGGGTGACATTGATCCTCAAAAAATGTAATAGATCACAGTTTTAGCACTACATTGGTGAAGAATTAACTCTCCACTGTATTTTTTTGACATGTCTTTTTCTTGTGCCTGCTTGACTAGGATGCGTTCTATAGTGGTTTCAGTTTGTGCGATCAGGCTGCAAACCTTAAAGCTTAGACATGGTTGAATGGCCGAATGTTTACTCCTTTGGGCGACAATTAGAGTATTTAAAGCCCATTTTGTCCTTTTTGAGATGATTGTCTGGAATATCTGCATATTGGGCTTGCTTGTGTGCTTCCCTGTGATGAAGGGCCTAGAAGAATGATTTTTGCCACTCCTGGTGTTGAACGATTGATTCAATAAATGCAATGTTTTGTTGACTTCATAAAGCAAGCCTACACAAAGAAGTTCTGATTTGATCCCTTTCCCCCAAGCATGTGGGAACATGAAACGCTCTTTTGATATTATGTTTATGACCTTGTTTATCTCACATTAGGTATCAATATGGAAGTTTCAAAAAACTATGGTGTGATGTTTTGTTGGAGTTAGACGTCTGTGGAAGCACGCAAACAACACAAGGAAGAAGAAGAAGCTTGGAGCACAACACACAATACTGAATGTATTACTAGAGAATGTACAAAGATAAGTAGCCCATTAGGGCAATAGGCGTATATACAAGCCGTGGGAAAAAAGCCTCCTAAAGAGGCAAAAAAGTGCCCCAACGTCCTAGAGTGTTCACAAACATCACTACCTAAATATATCAACAAATCCCCCCTAGGAGTGATGCAGTGAACAAGTAGCTGGCACTCATGTATAAGGAAGTGCCAAGCTATGTGGAAATCACTCCACAAAAGGAAGTAAGCCCAAAGTTTTGCGGAAAGCTTCAAACTTCTCCCTAGGCAGAGCCTTCGTGAAAAGGTCTACAATGTTCTCCTGCATGGGCACATATGCCAAGCTGATCTCCCCAACAGAGAACCTCTCCCTGACATAATGATAATGCAACTCAATGTGCTTAGTGCGAGCATGGAACACAGGGTTCCTCGCAACTACCAATGCGCTCTGACTGTCAGTGAAGATGGTGGTGGCAGAAGACTAACCAGCACCCAAATCAGCCATAAGGCGTCTAAGCCATACACAATCAACAATCATTGTGAAAGTTTCCCTATACTCAGCCGCACAAATTGAAGTGGCCACAGTAGGCTGCTTCTTGCTCAACCAAGATATACATGAGCTACCAAGCATGAAGCAAAAGCCACTAGTGGACACACGAGTGTCATAGCAACCAACCCAATCAGAGTTAGAAAAAGCATGCAAATCTGGCGGTAGTGATCCCTCCTTGGGATAAAACAACCCAAGTAGCCGAGTACCACTCAAGTAGCGAAAGATATGCTTAACCGCCTACCATTGCTTGATTCCTGGGCAATGCATAAACTTGCTCATCTGTGAGACAACAAACTAAATATCTGGCCAAGTAATGCATAAGTAAATCAAGCATCCAACAACCTGCTGATAGAGAACAACATCAAATGCATCTCCAGCATCATGAAGACTCAATCGTAAACCTGTCTCCATAGGAGTGGCAATAGGCTTACAGTCTTCAAGGCCAAAACGCTGCAATAATGTGTCAATATATTTTGTTTGACACAAAGCCATTCCACCATCAACGTGCATAACTGAATGCCCAAATAATGATGCAAATGCCCCAAATCAGACATCTCAAATGAGGCATGCAAATTAGCCTTAAAATCAGCAATATGCTTCTCAATAGGACCAGTGAGCAACATGTCATCAACATAGACAACAATGATCAAAAGCACATCATTAGCACGCTAAACATCTAAGGTGCTTTCAGTTGGACTGTTCTCAAAACCATGTGCGATCAGATAGGCATGTATCTTCTCATACCAAGCACCTGGGCTTGCTTTAAACCATATAATGCCTTCTTTAACATGCACACCTAGTTTTCATGCCCTTTCTGCACAAAGCCATGGGGCTGAAAAACATACACTTCTTCATGCAAGTCACCATTCAAAAATGTTGTTTTAATGTCCAACTCATGTACATTCCAGCCATGATGGGCTACAAGTGCACAGATGCTCCGAACAGTAGTCATACGATATGTAGGTGCAAAGGTCTCATCAAAATCAATGCCTTTTTCCTGTGCATAACCCTTTGCAACAAGCCTAGCCTTATACCTATCAACTGTACCATCAGGTTTACGCGTCAGCTTGTATACCCACTTAGTGCCAATGGCCTTCTTGCCAGGAGGAAAGTCACATAAAGACCAAGTACCATTCTTCATTATTGCATCATATTGAGATTGCATAGCAGCCATCCAATTTTTTGAATTTTGTGCTTCATCAAACGAAACAGGCTCACTCTCATCACATAGAATAGATGCAGCCATAGCATAGCAATCTGATGCAAAAGAGGCACTATGGGAGCCTCATCGAGTACAATATGACAGAGGTGCATCTAATTTGCTATCAGGCAAGGTCTGCACCAACCATTTTGGCATAGTTCTTGCCTTCTCAATATCAGCTCTCTCATCAATAAGTGCATCATGTAAATCTACATAAAAAATGGAATGATCTGTATCATCACATGAGACCTGCAAAGGCTGAGAAGTTGCCTCATTAGGACCAGCACTAGACTCTCCACTTGTAAAAAGAGGCAGCAAAGTATCATACATGTCTTTGGAGCTAACAGATGTCTCCTTAGTACATGAAAGCAATGGCTGAATAGCATCCTCCACAAAAACAACATCACGGCTAACTAGAATGCGTTTCGTCTGTGGATGATAGAGACGATAGCCTTTACTTTCATAACTATACCCAACAAAAATACATTTTTACTCCTTTATCATCCAATTTTCTACGATGTTGTTCAGGCACTAATCCATATGCCAAACAACCAAAAACACGTAGATGAGCAACAGATGGCTTGCGGTCATGCCAAGCCTCATATGGAGTGATAGACTGCAGTGCTTTAGTGGGACACCTCTTCAATACATATGCTGCACACATGACAGCCTCAAACCAGAAACTATGTGGTAAAGCCTAACTCTTGACCATACACCTTGCCATCTCTATGAGTGGCATGTTCTTTCATTCAGCAACTCCATTCTGTTGAGGTGTATAAGGCATTGTACACTGGTGTTTTATCCCATGTTCAGTCAGAAATGCATTAAAATCAGAAGACATATATCCCCCCCCCTCAATCAGAACGGAGGGTGCCCATTTTACATGCTGATAGATTTTCAGCCAAAACCAAAAACTGTTTGAAGCACATGAGCACTTCGGACTTTGCCTTCAATGGATATACCCATGCATGCCTAGAAAAATCATCGATGAAAGTCACGAAATAAAGATAATTCCCAAAAGAAGGTGTCTGCATAGGACCACAGACATCACTATGTACAAGCTGCAATTTCTGAGTAGCCTAAACTGAACCATCTTTTGGAAAGGATGAATGCTACATTTTTCCCAAAATACAGCCTTCACAAATGGGAAGAGTAGAAGCAAAACTCTGATATGAATCAAGAAGACCATTCAGAACGGTCTGCACAAGTGAGCTATCTTGTATAACCTCATCAGCAGAAATCAACTGTTCCTTCAGATCTTTGATCTTCGTTAGGAAACTGTCCATAGAATCACCTTCATTCATATGCTCACTCTCAATTGTTTTCGGAGGTAAGCAACACGAGCCTCATTCCTAGCTTGGTACAATGTGGTAAGTGTATCCCAAGCATCCTTAGTTGTTCTGCAAGAGCGAATGTGATGAATAATGGCATGTTTAACAGACAAAGCTATCAATGCATGTGCTTGGGCATCTTTGCCATCCTAGCAAATCTGCTCTGCAGTAGGTGCAACAAAAACCATAGCACGAACAGGAATATGCAGAATATCATCATCTTCTACACCTTCTACTTCAGCTTCAATACCTAGAGTTGTAACAGCTGTAGGTGTGATAGGATGTTTTTCAACACCCTGCACAATGTTCCACAATGCTTTTGGAACCAATACATGTCGCATCATACAAGCCCACAATGAGTAGTTGGTACCATCCAACTTATCCTCAGCAGCCAACATACGGAATACATCACTCCTTTCAGCCATGGCAGGTGACTAAAATACCTTGATGCAAAAAATTGATTGTATCTCAAAAAGTTGAACACAACTGCCCAGACGAGTTCTACTAGACATGTAGCAGACTTTGAGACGCTTAAACTGGCGAACAGAAATTGGTATATACCTTTGGCACAAAAAGATGAAATAGCCTGCACAAGCGCTGCGATAGTGCGCTCGGAGGCCGAAACGAGCTCAGATCGCGATTTCGGCACCACAAAGCAAAGTTGTTTTGATCTTGGAAGCATGCTGAGTATGCTCACCAAAATTCGTGCGATTCTGAGACTACAAATGGAGGAGTGTCGACGATGCCCTAGATGAAGCGACGACCTGCTCTGATACCAATTGTTGGAGTAAGACGTCTGCGGAAGCATGCGAACAGCACAAGGAAGAAGAAGAAGCTTGGAGCACAACACACAATACTGAATGTATTACTAGAGAATGTACAAAGATAAGTCATTAGGGCAATAGGCGTATATACAAGCCGGGGGAAAAAAACCTCCTAAAGAGGGAAAAAAGTTCCCCGGCGGTCCTAGAGTGTTCACACACATCACTACCTAAATATATCAACATGTTTTTGATTCATTATGACAGGATGGAAATGCTACTTGCTCGGTTTCCCATTTAAACATTACCTTAAGTTATTGTAGGAGAAAAGGTTGCCCTCTTTGCACTTGCTTTCTGGAAAACATATTCCTTTACCAAGCTATAATGGGCTCCGTTTTCCTCTCAGAAAAATTCATGTGCATGTGAAAGGTTTATGCAATTGGGGGGTGAAAAATGATGCCGATTCCGTGCTGTTGCTTAATGATTTACTTTCAATTCAAAAGATCAACAGTGGCATAGAGCTGGAGAAACATTGTTGAGCTCCTCTTCTGAGAAGCTTGAAATGCATTTATGCACATTGTCTGGTTTGTTTTCAATGACATGATTATTTGACCGGATGACATATGCGTATGCGGGGTTCACCCCTATTAATTTTAGTAAACTGTTTTATTGCAATGCCTCTCCCCCAACTTGCATTACTAAGGTTGAATCACATGTACCCACTAACAAACTGAGATGGACACTATGTATGTTTGGGTCCACCCATCTCATCGTATGCACTTTGACTAAAGGAGATACATGAGGAAGAGTGCCACGTTGTATGTATACAATATCTTTTGCTTATGGGCATTGTTCGAAAGTATATCTCTAATAAGTGCCCACTATGAACTCATTACTAGCACCCTTCCAAAGTTGCTATAAGAACAAGAGTGAATCCATCTCCTCATTGAATGCTCTTCAAGTCTCTAGGTGCACATTTGTAATTGGTGGTTTTTTGAGGCTCTCATAGAGGGGTCTACCTAACAAATGTGGAATTGAGCATTACAAGAATTTGTTGGTGCAGATCAATCACCAATTGAAGTTTGGAAGACAAAAAGATGGAGATAAGATCAAGTCTTGAAGCAAAGAAGGAGGTTACATTCACAGAATGAATGATATGTACACATATGTACATTAGTGAAGACATAGATCACTTATACTTTTGTCTAGTTATAAGTTTGTACATATTTGCCTATAAATACTTTGGAAAAATGTCGGGGCAATAGAGGAGACAATAGGAGAGTATGAGAATAGTGTATTTGTAAGTTGTAAGACTCATTTAGAGTTCATAGGAATGAGAAGAAGTCTCTCTCACAACTCAATTCTGATTTTCTGAGGAATAGAAGAAAAATTGCGCCCGAAGTTTTTGTGTCCTCTCCTTCTGTGGTAAAGCTTTTGTGGAATGCTTTTGTACAAGTCTAAGTCTAGAGTTGATCAACCTCTGTACAAAGTTTTAGCTTCCAATTGTAATCAGGTTAAGAGAATTGTGTGTAGGAACATTCATATGTAAAGAATATTCACAGTCTCTTGAAACAGGCGCAGATTTCGAGTTCAATGAAATGAGTAGTGCTTAGTGCACAGTGTAAAGTTTTACACATATGATAGCTCAAAATCTAAGTTAAGAGAAGCTATCTACAGCCAAAAGGATTTGATAAAACGGGTTCGACATTGTGAGAACTAAAGCTAAGAAGTTAGGGGTGTCCAAATAGACTTCTCAGAAATGCAGATTTAGACATAGGTAACTTGTGAAGTAGATTTCTCAAGATCTACTGAATCTTTTGGAGTGATTTGACTTGGAGGAGGTGCGCAATCTTTAAGGGACACCTTGTGCAAATTTTCATAAAAAACTTTACACATTTACTCAGTCAATGAGAAAGATATATGCAGCAAACTTTTTGAGTAATTTCCTTCTTCACAGTTTGTTCAAGAATTTGATATTTGATCATTGATCTTTTAAATTGGTGAAGGTTTTGATTTACTCTTGATATAGAGGTGTTCTAAGTTCAAGAGTAGGTTGTTCTTTTGGAGATTAACACTCTCCATCAGTGGTATCAGAGCAGGAAGCATCAGAATCGAGGAAAAGGAGACTCCAATTGTTGCAGACATACAAACTTTACATCTCGGAAGATCAAAAGGACAAAGATTGAAGAAAGCTTGAAGGAAGACACATTGAAGTTGTCAAAAGGATCAGAAGAATTAATATTCGAAGTCAAGGTACATTTATTCCTCATAAAGTTTAAAGATCTGTTAATACAGGTGAAGGAAGATGGGAGATTCTCTTCAGATAGAGAAATTGGATAGAGAGAACTATCCTGCATGGTCAATGAGGATGGAAGCTCATCTAATGAGCAAAGATTTGATAGCTTACATTACAGGAGAAGAAGAAAAGCCACAATTCAGAGATCCTAGTGTTCCAACTAGGGAAGAATTATCAGATTTGAAGAATTGGATGAAAAGAGATGCTCAAGCTAGGAGCATAATCTATATGGCAGTCAATGACTACTTGCTACCTCACATTAGAGGTCTTGAAAGTGCAAGTGAGATATGGAATGCTTTGGAGGAGCATTTCCAAAACACTACAAAGTCAAGAAAGGCATCCCTATGGGTAGAGTTTACCACTTTCAAGAAGAAGGCTTCACAATCAATATCTGATTATGTGACAAAGATGAAGGACATTGCAGATGCATTAGGAGCAGTGGATGAAGACATTGAAGAAGATAAATTGGTAAGGCAAATTCTCACAGGACTAAGAGGTGATGAGAAGTGGAAGCCTTTTATTTTATCTACAAAACTTTCATTGGATCATTTCAATCCTGATTTGAATCAATTGTTAGGACATATGCTAACTTTTGAGAATGATATCAAAGGAGATGTTGACAAGAGTGCAGGTCATGCAATGTACTCTAAAGACAAGAAGAAAACTAACAAAGGAAAGCAACAAGCAAATGAAGAAGAAGGCACAACTAGTCAAGCCAACTTCCTAAGAGGAAGAGGAGGTGGCAAAGGTAGAGGAAGAGGCAGGAGTAACAAAGATGGATCCAAAGCTTGCTGGATTTGTGGTAAGACAAATCATTTAGCCAATGATTGTTGGCATAACACTCAAAGTAATGGAGGATACAATCAGAACTATAATTCAAGAGGAAGAGGTGGCAGAAATCAAAGAGGTAATTTCAGAGGCAGAGGTAGTAGGGGTTACTTTGGAAGAAATGCAGGTAGAGGTTTCCAAAGTCAACAATATAACAATACCTACTACAGATATGCTTCAGATCAGAAGGAAGATTCAACATTGATAATGAATGCAACTTGTGAAAGGCAGAATGAAGATCAAAGAGTCTTCTACATTGACTCAGGGTGTAGCAATCACCTGAGTGGTAATATAGCCTTGATGACTGATTTGGAGAATAAGGTATCTAATCATGTTGTTCAAACAGGTGACAACACAAAGCATAATGTGAAGTCAATTGGATCAGTGAAAGCCAAGGATGGTAGCACCTTATTGAGTAAGGTCTTGTATGTTCCTACAATTCCTAAGAATTTGATAAGTGTAGGACAAATTGTGGAAAAAGGTTATGAAGTAAGGTTCACTAATGAAGGAGTGTTTGTGGAAGACCCTAGCAATGGATATAAACAAATTGTTTCAGGGAAGAAAGAAGGAAGATTGTTAACATTGAAGATTCAAGGTAATGTTGGTCATGCCTTGTTCACTTATGGAGGACATAAGATCTCTGAGTTAGATCTTTGGCACAAGAGACTTGGACATTTCAATGAAAGAGGTATTAAAGACATGATTAATAATGGTTCAGTGCTTGGATAGCCCAATGTTGCAGGTCAACATATGACATACAGATGTGAGGCATGTCAATTAGGTAAGGCTCATAAGCAACCCTATTCGAAGCATGGGTTTATGTATTCAGAGAAACTTGAGTTGGTACACACAGATGTGTGGGGACCATCAAAGGACTTTATTATCAATGGCTCAAGGTATTATGTGATTTATGTTGATGATGCTACCAGATGGATCACTATCTATGTGATCAAAGATAAGTCAGAAGTATTCAATACATTCAAACATTATCATGTGTATGCAGAGAGAATTACAGGACATAAGTTGAAGAGACTAAGGTCAGATGGAGGGGGAGAGTATTTCTCTAATGAGTTCAGTGATTACTTGTGGAATGCAGGTATAAAAAGAGAGGTTACTTGCAGGTACTCTCCTCAACAAAATGGTGTAGCAGAAAGGAGGAATAGGACTCTTGTTGAGTTTGCAAGATCCATGATGAAGGAGAAAAATTGCCCAAATTATTTGTGGGCTGAGGCTGTAAATACAGCTACTTATTTGGTCAATAGGCTACCTTGTAAAGCCTTGCAGGGTATGACACCTTATGAGGCATGGTGGGGTAAGAGACCTACACTAGACCATTGCAAAGTATTTGGATGTTTGGCCTATGCATATGTGCCATCACAATTAAGGCACAAATTGGAACCTAAAGCTGAAAAATATGTGTTTATTGGTTATGATGATAAGCAGATGGGATACAGGTTGTGGAGTCCATCCACAAAACATTTTCTTGTATCAAAAGATGTTACATTTGATGAGCAAGGTACTTGGTATGCAGGTACTATCAATATTAATACAGATGATGAAGAAATTGTGAGCCAAAGGAAAGGTATAGTTGAAAAGCAGACAGGGAAGTACATTTAGACATTAAGATATGATGGAGGAGGTCAATACATGTCAAATAAGTTCAGTACTTTTCTAAAAAATCATGGAATTCGGCGTCAGTTTTCATGCAGATACACAACCACAACAGAATGGTGTTGCTGAATGCAAAAATAGACATATTGCAGAAATAGCAAGACCTTGATGGGTGAGAAGAATATGCCTCATTGTTATTGGGCAAAATTTGTGCATACTGCTGTATACATCATAAACAGAACTCTGACTACAGCTGTACATCAAATTACACCTGAAGAGAAGTTTACAGGTAAAAAGCCAAACCTATCACACCTTAAAGTGTTTGGCTGTATTTCATATGTACATGTCCCAGATGAATTGAGGATGAAGCTTTATCGAAAGGCAAAAAAGTGTGTCTTCATTGTATACTCGCTTGAGCAAAAGGGATATAAATGTTATAACTCACTCACATGACAGAGATGTGAGCAGAGATGTGGTATTTGATGAAATGTCAAGATTCTATGCAGATGCCAGAGAAGGACTGAATCTTGAACCAAATGACAAAAGAAAATGCTGAAAAAGCAAGTGTAGAATCTCAAGTTTTGAGTGGACCCGATGCATCAACAAGCAATAGTTCCAAATCAAATCCACGGAGTGGAATATTGCGTGGGTTTTTAGTCCAGAAAATTCATCAAATACATCTAAGAAAGTTAAAGAAAAGCTTTCTGTAGGTCATAAAACACGTGCAGGTTTTGAAGACGTTGTTGGAGATTCAAGCGGTTCAGAAAAGAGTCTTGATGAGGAACTTGGAATACCCTCTGTGAAGACTCCAGGAGTAAGAAGGGCACATGTAGATGATACAAGGAGAAGTGACCCAGGACCAAGAGGATCTAGGAGGATGCGGAATTCAGTGCAACGATTGACATATGACAGTTATATGGCTCATCATTATGCCTACATGACAAAGGTAATACAAGATGCTGAACCTTCCTGCTTTGAAGATGCAATTGGAAATGCAGATTGGGAAGAAGCTATGGATGAGGAGATGGCTGCACTTTATGGAAATGATACATGTAAGCTGGTTCCATTGCTGCAAGGAAAGAAACCCATAGGCTGCAAATGGGTTTACAAGGTAAAGCATAATGCTGATGGTAGCATAAGCAGGTTTAAAGCATGATTGGTAGCTAAAAAATATGCACAGGCATATGGCATTGATTATGAGGAAACATTTAGCCCTGTAGCTAAAATGTCTACTGTTAGAACACTTGTTGCATTAGCTACAACAAAAGGATGGAGTTTGCATCAGATGGATGTGAAACATGCTTTCCTACATGGTGAGTTACAGGAATAAGTATATGTGGACCAGCCACAAGGATATGAAGATTCAAAGCATCCAGAATATGTTTGCAGGTTGCAAAAGGCTTTGTATGGGCTGAAGCAAGCCCCTCGTGGATGGCATGCAAGGATTACTGATTACTTAACCAACATTGGGTTTTCCATCTTTGATGCAGATCACTCACTATATTATTAGATAGGTGGCAGTAGAAACACTCTCTGCCCACAAGTAATTAGGCAACTTTTTTTCATTAAGCATTGATCTAGCTGCTTCCACAATCAATCTGTTCCTCCTCTCTGCTACTCCATTTTACTCAGGAGTATATCTAGTAATGATCTCCCTTTTGATACCTCTTCCCTTCAAAAATGCATCAAATTCATTGGAGAGGTACTCACCTCCTCCATCTTACCTTATCCTCTTTAGACTTTTCCTTGTTTGATTTTCCACAAGTGTAAGATACTTCTTGAAACAACTGATCACTTCATCTTTATGTTTCATGAAATACAAGATAGTCCACCTACTGAAATCATCAATAAATGATACATAGTACCTTGAGCCTGAAATTGAAGTATCCTTGCTTGGTCCCCACACATATGTCTGGACAAGTTCCAAATAATCCTCATGCATACAGCCTTTGTTTATAAAGGGTAACCTTTGTGACTTACCCAATTGGCGTGCACCACATTTATAGATCATGTGTTGCTTGGATACATTAGGTATCCCAAGTACACATTGATCTCTACATATCTACTTCAATGTTCTCTCACCAATGTGCCCTAATCTTTGGTGCCATATCTCTAACTCAGACAAGGTTTGATCCTTATAATTATAAAGTGCAATGTTTCTAGTGTCCTCAAGTTCAAATGTAAATAATCTACCTATTTTCTCTCCCTTGGCTATTCTTTTGAATCCATGTTGGGGGTCCTTCACAAAGGCTCCGTATCTCTTTTCCATTATCTATCCAACACTCATCATATTCTTTGTGATAGTAGGTACATAAAGAACTCCGCTCAACAAATTTCTTTTCCCATCAGAAGTTTTGACATTTCCTACCTTGACAACTGAATGCTTGGTATCATCACCTATCTGCACTTGGTGCTTTCCCTTGGGCTCTTCAAGATCAGAGAGGAGAGCTACATTGCATGCTACATGGTTTGAACAACCTGAGTCAATATAGAAGAGGTGCTCATCATTCATACCTTGTTTTGAAGTCACCTTCATAATGAGGAGGGAATCCTCTTGATCCTTTGTATATTTGTTGAAGTATTTTCTTGATTTGTATCCTCCTTGATAATTTTTGTTGTAATTGTCATTGTAGCCATGGTTGTATCCTTGATTATGGTTGAATCTTCCTCTTGATTGTGAGTAGCCACCTCTTTCAAATCCTCTGCCTCTCTGGTTCTTGAAGTTCCTATAGCACTCATCTGTTGTGTGATTACACAAACCACATATATTGCATGGGGAAGAGTTGAAAGGTCTCCCCCTACCTTGCTTACCTCCTGTGCCCCTTCCTCTTGAATTCCAACCTCTCCCTGAATAATTAGCTTGAGAAGTAGTACCTGTTGAAGTTAGACGTCTGCAAAAACACGCGAACAACACAAGGAAGAAGAAGAAGCTTGGAGCTCAACACACAATACTGAATGCATTAGCACTAGAATGTACAAAGATAAGTAGCCCATTAGGGTAATAGGCACATATACAAGTCGGGGGAAAAAACCTCCTAAAGAGGGAAAAAAGTGCACCAGCGATCCTAGTGTGTTCACACACATCACTACGTAAATATATCAACAAATCCCCCCTGGGAGTGATGTGGTGAACAAGGAGCTAGCACTCATGTATAAGGAAGTGGCAAGCTATGTGGAAATCATTCCACAAAAGGAAGTAAGCCCAAAGCTTTGTGGAAAGCTTCAAACTTCTCCCTAGGTAGAGCCTTCGTGAAAAGGTCTGCAACATTCTCCTGCATGGGCACATATGCCAAGTTGATCTCCCCAGCAGAGAACCTCTCCCTAACATAATGATAATGCACCTCAATGTGCTCAGTGCGAGCATGGAACAGAGGGTTCCTCGCAACTGCCAATGTGCTTTGACTACTAGTGAAGATGGTGGTGGCAGAAGACTGACCAACACCCAAATCAGCCATAAGGCGTCTAAGCCACACACACTCAACAGTTGTTGTGAAAGGTGCCCTATACTCAGCCTCACAACTAGAAGTGGCCACAGTAGGCTGCTTCTTGCTCAACCAAGATATACATGAGCTACCAAGCATGAAGCAAACGCCAATAGTGGACACACGAGTGTCATAGCAACCAACCCAATCAGAGTCACAAAAAGCATGCAAATATGGCCGTAGTGATCCCCCCTTGGGATAAAACAACCCAATCAGAGTCAGAAAAAACATGCAAATCTGGCGGTAGTAATCCCCCCTTGGGACAAAACAACCCAAGTAGCCGAGTAGCACTCAAGTAGAGAAAGATGGACTTAACCACCTGCCAATGCTGGAGTCCTGGGCAATGCAAAAAAGTGCTCATCTGTGAGACAACAAACTAAATATCTGGCCGAGTAATGCATAAGTAAATCAAGCATTCAACAGCCTGCTGATAGAGAACAACATCAAATGCATTTCTAGCATCATGAAGACTCATTCATAAACCTATCTTCATAGGAGTGGCAATAGGTTTCCAATCTTCAAGGCCAAAACATTGCAATAATTTGTTAATATATTTCATTTGACATAAAGACATTCCACCATCAATGTGCATAAATTGAATGCCCAAATAATGATGCAAATGCCTCAAATCAGACATCTGAAATGAGGCATGTAAATCAGCCTTGAAATTAGCAATATGCTTCTTATGAGGACCAGTGAGCAGCGTGTCATCAACATACACCACAATGATAAGAAGTACATCATTAGCACACTTGACATATAAGGTGCTTTCAGTTGGAATTTTCTCAAAACCATGTGCAATCAGATAGGCATGTATCTTCTCATACCAAGAACATGGTGCTTGCTTTAAACCATATAATGCCTTCTTTAACCTGCACACTTGGTTTTCATGCCCCTTTTGCACAAATCCACGGTGCTGAAAAACATACACTTCTTCATGCAAGTCACCATTCAAAAAATGTTGTTTTAATGTCCAACTGATGCACATTCCAACCATGATGGGCTACAAGTGCACAAATGCTTTGAACAGTAGTCATACAACATGTAGGTGCAAAGGTCTCATCAAAATCAATGCCTCTTTCCTGCACATAACCCTTTGCAACAAGCCTAGCCTCATACGTGTCAATTGTTTCATTAGGCTTACGTTTCAGCTTGTAAATCCACTTAGTTCCAATGGCCTTTTTGCAAGGAGGCAAGCCACAAAAAGACCAAGTACCATTCTTCATTATAGCATCATATTCAGATTGCATAGCAGGCATCCAATTTTTTGAATTTTGTGCTTCATCAAACAAAACAGACTCATTCTCATCACAGAGACTAGATGTAGCCATAGCATAGCAATCTGATGCAAAAGAGGCACTATGAGAGCCTGAATGAGTATGATATGACATAGGTGCATCTAATTTGCTATCACACAAGGTCTACACCAGCCATTTTGGCATAGTTTTTGCCTCCTCAATATAATCTCTCCCATCAACAAGTGCATCATGTAAATCTACATCAGAAATGGGATGATCTGCATCATCACATGAAACCTGCAAAGGCTGAGAAGTTGCCTCATTAGGACCAGCACTAGACTGTCCACCTATAAATGGAGGCAGTAAAGTATCATACATGTCTTTGGAGCTAACAGATGGCTCCTTAGTACATGAAAGCAGTGGCTGAATAGCATCTTCCACAAAAACAACATCACAACTAACCAAAATGCATTTAGTCTATGGATGATACAGACGATAGCCTTTACTTTCAGAACTGTACCCAACAAAAATACATTTTACTGCTTTATCATCCAATTTTTTGCGATGTTGTTGAGGCACTAATGCATATGCCAAACAAACAAAAACATGCAGATGAGCAACAGATGGCTTGCGATCATGCCAAGCCTCATATGGAGTGATATAGTGCAGTGCTTTAGTGGGACACCTGTTGAGTACATATGTTGCACACATGACAGCCTCAAGCTAGAAACTATGTGGTAAAGCCTAACTCTTGACCATACACCTCGCCATCTCCATGAGTGACCTCTTCTTTCATTCAACAACTCCCCCCCCTCGATCTGAATGGAGGGTGCCCATTTTACATGCTGACAGATTTTTAGCCAAAACCAAAAACTGTTTGAAGCACATGAACACTTTGGACTTTGCCTCCCTTTCCAACTCATCATGAGCATCTAATAGATCTGCATAGCTTTCTAAGATGGTCTTCATTGTCTCTGAAGGTACGGCTTTAAACTGCTCTGGAACAATTTTGTGGGGAGAGCCTTCCATGGCCGCTTCCAGATTCTCTTCATTTTGTTTCTGCAGTCTCTTGTTCTCTTCAAGTGCTGTGGCCATATGTTTCCTGAGTAGCGCCAAGTTACGTCTGACTCGTAGGTTATCGGCCTGGTATACTTCGAGCAAGGCTTCTAGTTGTTTGACGCCTGATTCTTTCGATGGTTGGGGTGCCTCCAGTAGTGTTTGGTGAGCCTGCTCAAGCGTTGTATAACGTTGATTCACATCTGCATTTTCCTCTTCAAGAATTGTAAGTTGCCTTTGTAAGTTCTGGTGATTTGTTGTCAGTTGTTGATACCGGTCGTCAAGAGCTCTGTACTCATTCTGAAGCTGATATACACATTGATTTAATGCTAGAAATATACTATTTACATTAAATGATGCAGGGGGAATGGGGGCGGGAAAGGGAGTTGTGAATGATGTGGATGCAAGTGGAGATGTGGGTGGAGGGGGTATGGGGGACGGAGGTTGCATGGGGGAAGGGAGTGGTGCTGTGGAAGGAGATGTTTCCATAGTGTCAAATGTTTGGGTGACCGTGTAGATGGGAACCGTGGGTGGGGTGGATGTGATGTTAGTGAAGAGAGTGGTGAATGTGGGCATAGTGACTCCCCCGAATTGGATTCCTGGAGAGAGTGGAATTCCCATGACGATTGTGGTGATATTGGACGTGGTGGCAATAGTGTCACGTGGTGGAGTGAGTTGTGTAGTGAGGGGTGGGGAGGGTGGTGACAGTGGTGCTTCCTGATGTTCGTCTGCTTGCGTTGTATCTCCTGGTGCTGCTACGTTGATATGAATTTGTTTCCCGGACCTCATGGGACGGGCGGGAACTCTTTTCTCAAATTGGTGAATGTAGGCCATTGCCTCATGAATGGCCTCATCCAATCCTACTGCATTGGCGTGTAGGTTGATGGACTCGATGAACATATCATCCACGCCTTCCTCTGCCAGCAATTGGTTCATGAGTTTCTTGCCTGCTTCAAGTGACATTTTATGCTGTTCTTGAACTAGCTGCATGGTTCGATATAGTCTTTTTATTTGTGCCGAATACGCGGGGGCACTTGCTAACTCTGAAAGTTCATCATACTCTTGTTCTTCGTAGGCTTCTTCCCCTTGTTCGGTCTCTTGTTCATCGACGTCGACTTCTACAACTTGCGGTTGGGTGGGGGCTGACGTTGCTGTATGGGTTTGTGGTTCCTGAGCTCGCTCTGTTTCCGTTTCGAGATTAGAGTCGTAGATTAGTCTAGCCACTTCTTCATCAGTGAGATCATTGAGAGTAAAGCCCTGTGGAAATTCCAAGTCTGATGGGACGGGTGGAAACACCTGATTGGGTCCCTCTGTACTTGGTCTTGGTAGCCGAATGGTGAATGGTCTAATGCGTCGTGTCTGGGGAGGGGTAATTTCTGGTGTAGTGGTGGCTCCCCTTGGTTGAGCGCAGGGTAATTGGACTCCCCCTCTCATCTTCTTTGATGGGGGACCTGCCGTTGATAGCCGTCTCTGGAATTCCTGGGCCCGGGACCATACAAGTGCCCGCTGAATAGGCACGTCATAGGCTAGACATCGGTAGATTATTTTGGTCAGAGCACAATACCCGTGGAGCACATTTTTTTGCTTCTTGTTCCACCGTTGATGGGCTAGGTGAATCTGATCTATGATCCAATGTGGTATGTTGATAGGGAGGTTTTCTGTCTCTGCCAAATACAAGCTAAACCATATCTTCTTTGGGGGCATGGTGAATCTTTCCTAGGCGGGGAAAGCAAAATGCTGCATGACTTTATCAAATCCTTTTGGCTGTAGATAGCTTATCTCTTAACTTAGATTTTGAGCTATCATATGTGTAAAACTTTACACTGTGCACTGAGCACTACTCATTTCATTGAACTCGAAATCTGCGCCTGTTTCAGGAGACTGTGAACATTCTTTACATATGAATGTTCCTACACACAATTCTCTTAACCTGATTACAATTGGAAGCTAAAACTTTGTACAGAGGTTGATCAACTCTAGACAGACTTGTACAAAAGCATTCCACAAAAGCTTTACCACAGAAGGAGAGGACACAAAAACTTCGGGCGCAATTTTTCTTCTATTCCTCAGAAAATCAGAATTGAGTTGTGAGAGAGACTTCTTCTCATTCCTATGAACTCTAAATGAGTCTTACAACTTACAAATACACTATTCTCATACTCTCCTATTGTCTCCTCTATTGCCCCGACATTTTTCCAAAGTATTTATAGGCAAATATGCACAAACTTATAACTAGACAAAAGTATAAGTGATCTATGTCTTCACTAATGTACATATGTGTACATATCATTCATTCTGTGAATGTAACCTCCTTCTTTGCTTCAAGACTTGATCTTATCTCCATGAGGTTGCTCTTATCTTCTTTATGCCTGCCATGTCTTTGAACTTCTGTAACTTTGGTCCATCTAAACTTTTTGTAAGCATATCAGCTATCTGATCTTTTGTTGAAGTATGTATAACTTCAATCTCCTTATCCATCACCTTCTCTCTTAGAAAGTGATACTGTATCTCAATGTGTTTGGTCCTGGCATGAAAAAGAGGATTAGCAGCTAGATATAATGAACTCATGTTATCACCATAAATGATAGGTATGCTCTGTATAGTATCAAAACTCTTCATGAGAGTCTTAAGCCAAATCACTTTTTTGCAGCTTCAACCATGCCTTTGTACTCTGCTTCTGTAGATGACAAAGCAACTGTATGTTGCTTCTTTGAGAACCAGGAGATTAACTTATCTCCCACATAACACATGTATCCATAAGTTGACCTTCTATCATCTGGATTACCTGCCCAATCTACATCACTATAGATCTTGATATTTGTATCTGATGTAAAACCATAATACAAACCTTCCTTGAGTATACCCTTAATGTACCTCAACACTCTTTGACCTGCAATCCAATGCTCTTTCCTAGGACAATGCATAAATTGAGACAACACCCCAACTGCATATGATAAATCAGGCCTAGTTAATGTAGCATAGATAAGACTACCAACCAAACTCTGATATTGCTTCATATCCTTGAACTCTTCACCTCCAAATCTGCTTAATTTGTGATTCACCTCCATTGGAGTAGGTGCTACTCTGCAATCATTCATTTTAAACTTGGTTAACAAGTTCTTCAAATACCTCTCTTGAGTCACATACACTCCATGTTGAGTGTATGAAATCTCCATGCCCAAAGTATGACAAATCTCCCAAGTCACTGATTTTGAACTCTTTCTCCATTTGCTTCTTTAGGCTTTGTATGCCTTTCTCATCTGTACCTGTAAGAATTATATCATCAACATATATACATATGTAAATGAACCCATAATCACTTGCTTGAACAAGCAAGCTACTATCTGCTTTAGATACTTGAAATCCAAGTTCTTTTAGGAACTTTACAAGCCTATAGTTCCATGCCCTTGGGGCATGCTTCAAGCCATATAAAGCTCTCTTGAGCTTACACACATGATCTGGATATCTTCCATCTTTGAATCCTTGAGGTTGCTCCATGAAAACATCATCTGAAATATAACCATTCAAAAAAGCATTCTTCACATCTAATTGACACAGTTTCCAACCTTTGCATGCAGCAATTGCTATGAGTGTTCTGATGGTTGTCATTTTCGCCACTGGACTATAAGTCTCATCATAGTCAATACCATATGTCTGAGCAAACCCTTTTACAACAAGTCTAGCTTTGTACCTAGACACACTTCCATCTGCAAATCTCTTTGTCTTATAGACCCATTTGCATCCAATGATCTTCTGGCTATTTGGCTTTGGAACCAAATCCCATGTTTGATTCTCCATCAATGCATCATATTCTTCTTGCATAGCTTTTTCCCAAATCTCTTTACCTTTTGCCTCTTCATATGTAGAAGGGTCTTCATCTGCTTTAATCATGTAAGCATAATCCTTAGTAGTCAAGAATGAAGTATCATAGCTATACCTTGTAGGTTGCCATTTGTTCCTTGTAGACCTCCTAAGTTCTCCACTTCTTGAGGTTTCTGGTTCTTCACATTCAGGATCAAATCTTGGTGTCTCTTCCACTTCAACTTGCACTTCATGATTCTCTTGTTCATCAAATATCTGAACCTTTGATTTACTTTAAAATTCTGGAAGTGAGTGAACACCTCGCTCTTCTCTTTCATGAAATATACCCACACTTTGTGTGTATGATCTGTTGGAGTTAGACATCTGCGAAAGCACACGAACAACACAAGGAAGAAGAAAAATCTTAGAGCACAACACACAATACTGAATGTATTACTAGAGAATGTACAAAGATAAGTAGCGCTTTACGGCAATAGGTGTATATGCAAGCCAGGGGAAAAAAAACCTCCTAAAGAGGGAAAAAAGTGCCCGGGCGGTCCTAGAGTGTTCAGACACATCACTACCTAAATATATCAACAAATCCCCCTGGGAGTGATGCGGTGAAGAAGAAATTGGCACTCATGTATAAGGAAGTGCCAAGCTATGTGGAAATCACTCCACAAAAGTAAGTAAGCCCAAAGCTTTGCGGAAAGCTTCAAACCTCTCCCTAGGCAGAGCCTTCGTGAAAAGGTCTGCAATGTTCTGTTGTGTGGGCACATATGCTTAGTCCGAGCATGGAACACAGGGTTCCTCGCAACTGCCAATGCGCTCTGACTGTCAGTGAAGATGGTGGTGGTAGAAGACTAACCAATGCCCAAATCAGCCATAAGGCGTCTGAGCCACGCACACTCAACAGTTGCTATGAAAGTTGCCCTATACTCAGCCTCACAACTAAAAGTGGCCATAGTAGGCTGCTTCTTACTCAACCAAGATATACATGAGCTACCAAGCATGAAGCAAAAGCCACTAGTGGACACACGAGTGTCATAGCAACCAGCCCAATCAGAGTCAAAAAAAAGCATGCAAATCTGGCGGTAGTGAACCCCCCTTGGGATAAAACAAACCAAGTAGTTGGGTACCACTCAAGTAGTGAAAGATGCACTTAACTACCTGCCAATGCTTGACTCGTGGGCAATGCATAAACCTTCTCATCTGTGAGATAGCAAACTAAATATCTCGCCAAGTAATGCATAAGTAAATCAAGCATCCAACAGCCTACTGATAGAGAACAGCATCAAATGCATCTCTAGCATCATGAAGACTCAGTCGTAAACCTGTTTCCATAGGAGTGGCAATAGGTTTATAGTCTTCAAGGCCAACATGCTGCAATAATATGTCAATATATTTCGTCTCACACAAAGCCATTCCACCATCAATGTGCATAAATTGAATGCCCAAATAATGATGCAAATGCCCCAAATGAGACATCTCAAATGAGGCATGCAAATCAGCCTTAAAATCAGCAATATGCTTCTCAATAGGACCAGTGAGCAGCATGTCATCAACATAGACAACAATGATCAGAAGCACATCATTAGCACGCTTAACATATAAGGTGCTTTCAGTTGGACTGTTCTCAAAACCATCAGATCCTGAACGAGTACGATATGACAGAGGTGCATCTAATTTGCTATCACACAAAGTCTGCACCATCCATTTTGGCATAGTTTTTGTCTGCTCAATATCGGCTCTCTCATCAACAAGTGCATCATGTAAATCTGCATCAGAAATGGAATGATCTGCATCATGACCTTAAACCTACAAAGGCTGAGAAGTTGCCTCATTAGGACCAGCACTAGACTATCCACCTGTAAAAAGAGGCAGCAAAGTATCATACATGTCTTTGGAGCTAACAGATGTCTCCTTAGTACATGAAAGCAATGGTTGAATAGCATCTTCCACAAAAACAACATCACGGCTAACCAGAATGCATTTAGTATGTGGATGATACAAACTATAGCCTTTACTTTCAGAATTGTACCCAACAAAAATACATTTTACTGCTTTATCATCCAATTTTCTGCGATGTTGTTCAGGCATTAATGCATTTGCCAAACAACCAAAAACATGCAGATGAGCAACAGATGGCTTGTAATCATGCCAAGCCTCATATGGAGTGATAGACTATAGCGCTTTAGTGGGACACGTGTTGTCACATTATGGATGCACCCCTTTGGGTTAGATGGCACAAATACCACATGGCATCATTCGGATACATATACTATTTGGTAGAAGAGAGAAAGAGAGTTTTTTTTAGCACTCGATTGAAGCTCTTCCATGAATACTTCATGAGAAGACAGAGCTCAGACGATGGCTGGGCGGCGAACCATAATTTGCTCTGTGTGTTTGTCGACGGTAGCTACAAGTGGTAGGGATTAAAAGGATGTAATATTTGGTATCAGAGCTAGTTTCGAAGGCACTTATGCACACAACATTCGCAATGGCGAAGGCTGGGATTGAACCTACTACCTCCACAAGCAAGGGGAGTGGGCTACCCACGTTGCCCACTTCCATTTGTTGAGAGTTTTGAATTTTACTATTAACAAGTAACAGGTTCGAAAAACGGAGAAGGAGAGCTCTGTGACCTAGTGAGGTTAGATGCATAACCTTGCATATGGACAGTAGAGGTGGGAAAATCCCTAAGTACCTATCTTTCTTGGCTACTTGGAAGAGATCTCCATAGTGATGACAAAGGAAACCGGAAGCAACTGTTTGAAAAGGAGTCCATGATGGTCAGAGGATTCAAACACAGGTCTTCCATACTATATAGAAGTATTTCGATCACTTGGAGTCTTGGACAAGTGCTAAGCTAAAGTTGACATGATCAAGGGAGGAGTGGAATGTAGAGAAGAGGAGATACCCTCTCAAGCACATGTATGAAATTTTTTGTTATTTTCGTGAACTAAAAGATAAAATTCCACTTTGAGAGAAGGACAATGAAGGGGTTAGGGGCCAAGTTTTTGAGGGAAATCATGTGTATGGAGAGCATGGAGTATATACTCTCATCTAGAGTCAAGGATTACCTCAAAATACAAGTAGGAACAAGCTCAAGATATCTCCAAAGTAGCCATGTGCATGATTTTTATAAAAAATTCAGGAGCTATTTTTGACTAGTAGCCATTTTGGGCAAGGGAAATAATGTAGGATTTTTCTTAGTTTGGTAGGAAAAATCATGCCCACCTATAGTCTAGGGTATTGACTTCCATATACAATCAAGAAATCTAAAATATATCTCAGTATGATTGGAGTTTGAAGCTCCACAAAACCCCCTTCCATCACATTTTGAGAAACAATTTCAGCACCTAAATCTAATAAATTCCCATTTTGGAAGAGGGAAAAAGAGGTGCGATAGCTATGGATGGATGGGAAAAAGTATATGTACTGAGAGTATGGTGTATGGACTTCATAGCCGAATCATTAGATTCATCAAAATGATAAGTTAAGGAGGAATTTTAGTTCCTCAAAAACCCCCATTCTCGCACTTTTTGGAAACAATTTCAGGTGTTAGTTTTAGTCGAACTCGATTTTTGGGAGTAAGAAAAGGGACTATTTAAGAGGCTTCCCATGGATTAGTGCATACATACATGAGTTATGGTGTATTTAGTACCATGAAGAATGAGAAATTCCAAGAAAAATCCACATTAGGAGTGGACTAGAAGCTTGGTAAAAGCTCTCATTTAAGTTTTTACATGAAAGTAAAAATCTTGATTTACGCCTCTTTTGGGGAGCCAATTTGCATGCACTAAGGGAGGATTTGGAAGGGTGAAAATAGACCCAAGCATCTTCATATACCACTCTCTGAGGTTATGGAGAGAATTTTAGGATTTTCTTGATGGAAGAATGCTTTTGGGCACCCAAAAAATCATATTTTCACACTTTTTCCAGCCCCTCCAACAGTCCACTAGTTTAGCATGTCCCACTTGGAATGGCCATATCTTGGGCTAGAAAACTCCAAATTGGATGTGCTATGGCTCGTTTCGAAGAGTACAACATCTAATTTTAGTTTATCAAAAGAAATTCTGGAAAATATGTATTTTTGCAGGTCTGTACAGCTCTGCAAAGTCTGAATAATTTTTGCCAACTACCTTCTGAGAGCCATATCTTTCAAACCGGGAAGGCGATTTGAGTAGTTTCACTTCAAGCTCTTTGCATATGCTATACATTTCAATTTGTGGACATTTTCAGGTCCTAAAGTGGTTTTTTTAGGTCTAAAGAAGGATTACAAATGCATTTTTTGACTAAATTTGCATTATTTTGGTAATCACCTGACCATGCTTTATGTTTTGGGAAGTGATCCGATGTTTTCGGACACTTCAAATCTTATATTAGGATCTGAGGAGGAAGGTGCAAAGGTCTCGAAGCTCGTTGAGAAGGATTGGATGCATGCAATTCTAGAACCAAAACTATTCAGGGACGTATGCTTTATGCTTCAGGCATTTTACTTTATATTATGGCATGTTCTGTATGTACATGCATAGATTGGATTGCATACATTGATCACTGTTTAAATTCTAAAAGTATGGATCAATAGACGAGAAGTACACTTTTGGATTGTTTGCAAAGTACACCTTTGGATTGTTTGCAGGAAAGAGGATTGCAAAAACTACATGGCTATGCAACACAAAGAATTGTTGTTAGCTTTTGTTTTTATGTTTTGCAGGTTATGGAGTCCATATATGAGTTTATGGCATGCATGCCATGGGCCTGTCAAGCCCTATGTTGTTGGGTGGCATGTGTGCCACTGAGCTTATGGTTAATTTTTTTGGGATTCCATTTCCTGGGGAAATGCTGTCGAAATTTTTCCTATCGCATGGCGTTACATACGCACTTGCCTTTAGGTAAGAATGTTATGGCATGGTAACATGCCTTTTTGCAAACATCAATAAGACCTAGGCATGCTTGTAAGCATGTATTTGATGGACTTAGGACCATCATAGTAGTATATATAAAGCAACTTCAGTAGTAACAGGATCCCTACACATAATCCTTATGGATTTAGACCATATGATTGCTAAGGGAAGGAGCTACACCTTCACCATTAGTAATGTGCACAAGCAATCCTATAGGTTTTAGGAAGTTGCATATAGGTACGGAAGATACATATATGATGTTGATATATTTAGGTAGTGATGTGTGTGAACACACTAGGACCACTGGGGCACTTTTTTCCCTCTTTAGGAGGTTTCTTTCCCCGGCTTGTATATATGCCTATTGCCCTAATGGGCTACTTATCTTTGTACATTCTCTAGTAATACATACACTATTGTGTGTTTGTGCTCCAAGCTTCTTCTTCTTCCTTGTGATGTTCGTGTGCTTCCACAGACATCTATCTCCAATAATTGGTATCATAGCAGGTCGTCGCTTCATCTAGGGTGCCGTCGACACTCCTCCGTTTGCAGTCTCAGAATCGCACGAATTTTGGTGAGCATACTCAGTGTGTTTCCGAGATCAAAACATCTTCGTTTTGTGGTGCCAAAATCATGATGTGAGCTCGTTTCGAGCTCCGAACGCACTATCGTAGTGCTTGTGCAGGCTATTTTGTCTTTTTGTGCCAAAGGTATATACCTGTTTCTGTTCGCCAATATAAGCGTCTCGAAGTCTCCTACAGGTTTAGCAAAACTTGTCTGGGCAGTTCCGCTCAAATTTTTGAGATACAGTCAATTTTCTACATTAAGGTATTTTAGTCACCGACCATGGCTGAAAGCAGTGATGTATTTCGTATGTTGGCTGTTGAGCATAAGTTGGATGGTACCAACTACCCATTATGGGCTTATATGATGTGACATGTATTGGTTGCAAAAGGATTGTGGAACATTGTGCAGGGTGTTGAAAGACGTCCTGCTACACCTGTAACAACAGATACTGCGAATACAGGTGTTGGAGCTGATGAAGATGGTGTCGAAGATGATATTCTGCAGATTCCTGTTCGTGTTGTTGTTTCTGTTGCACCTATTGCAGAGCAGATTCGTTGGGATGGCAGAGATGCCCAGACACATGCATTGATAGCTTTGTGTGCCAAACATTCCATTATTCCTCATATTTGCTCTTGCAGAACAGCTAAGGATGCTTGGGATACACTTACCACATTGTACCAAGCTAGGAATGAGGCTCGTGTTGCTTACCTCCAAAAACAGTTGGAGAGTGAGCACATGAATGAAGGTGATTCTATGGACAGTTTCCTAACAAAGATCAAAGACTTGAAGGAAAAGTTGATTTCTGCTAATGAGGTTATATCAGATAGCTCACTTGTGCAGACCGTTCTTAATGGTCTTCCTGATTCATATCAGAGTTTTGCTTCTACTCTTCGGTTGATGATGAAAGGCAATCCAAATGCCTTGTCATTTGAGGATTTAGTCTTTGTTCTGTTGCAAGAAGATCATTTCAGGCAGAACAAGTCCATTATGCATGTTCCAGATCAAGCTTTTCTGGCTAGTCAGAAGGGCAAAGGAAAATGGAGTTCTTCTACTAGTAAGCAGAAATCTGCAAATGCTACACATTCAAAGAACCAAGATAAAGATGAGAAAAAATTATGAAAAGTAGAAATTTTTTTTAAGTACTGTAAAGGGAATGCTCACATCATAAAGAACTGTCCAAAACTAGTTGCAAAAGAGGCAAAGAAGAACGAGGCTGGAATGGTTGTTGGAGAAGCCTCTACACCAAAAATGAAGTCTGCTAATCTTGTGCAGGAAGAAGAATGGGCGTTTACTACTGTTTGCAATTTTGACTCATCTTCTCATGACCAGTGCATGTCTACAGTAGACTCATATGTTTGGTATTTTGATAGTGGGGCAACCAAACATATTACCTCGCAACGCAGTTTCTTCTCTTCACTCGAGCCTGCCCCTACAGGGAATACTGTTACATGCGCCAACAACTCCTCTTATCCTGTTATGGAAGTTGGTAAGATCATTTTGACTACTACTGATGGTAGTTCTTTCACTTTGTCAGATGCTTTATTTGTGTCAGGGATCAAGAAGAACCTGTTATCAGTTTCTACATTAGCCAAGATTGGCTTGGTTGTGAAATTTGTTGATGCCAGATGTACAGTTCATGATCTGTCAAATGGCGATGTGATTATTGCTTCTGGCATTTTATATCCTGGGTTGTATAATCTCATAGACTATGAAAGATCTGGAAATGATTTGGCATGTGCAGTAAATGATTCTCAGGCTATGTCAGATGCAAAGCTTTGGCATGCATGCTGAGTTTGCTATGCCTGCAGAAATCTGAAATGGTGTCCTCTTTGCCTAAACTTGAGGCTGGAAACATGTTTGTGAAGGCTGTATTTTGGGCAAAATGCAGCGTTCTTCCTTTCCAAAAGATGGTTTAGTTCGGGCTACTCAGAAATTGTAGCTTGTACATAGTGATGTCTATGGTCCTATGCATACACCTTCTTTTGGGAATTATCTCTACTTCGTGACTTTCATCGATGATTTTTCCAGGCATGCATGGGTATATCCATTGAAGGCAAAGTCTGAAGTGTTCATGTGCTTCAAACAGTTTTTGGTTTTGGCTGAAAATCTGTCAGCATGTAAAATGGGCACCCTTCGTTCTAATCGAGGGGGGGAATATATGTCTTCTGATTTTAATGCATTTTTGGCTGAACGTGGGATAAAACACCAGTGTATAGTGTCGTATACACCTCAACAAAATGGAGTTGTTGAACGGAAGAACAGGTGTCTCATGGAGATGGCGAGGTGTATGGTCAAGAGTCAGGCTTTACCACATAGTTTCTAGCTTGAAGCTTTTATGTGTGCAGTATATGTACTGAACAAATGTCCCACTAAAGCGCTGCAGTCTATCACTCCATATGAGGCTTGGCATGACCGCAAGCCGCTCATCTGCGTGTTTTTGGTTGTTTTACATATGCATTAGTGCCTGAACAACATCGCAAAAAATTGGATGATAAAGCAGTAAAATGTATTTTTGTTGGGTACAGTTCTGAAAGTAAAGGCTATCGTCTGTATCATCCACAGCCTAAATGCATTCTGGTTAGCCGTGATGTTGTTTTTGTGGAAGATGCTATTCAGCCATTGCTTTCATGTACTAAGGAGACATCTGTTAGCTCCAAAGACATGTATGATACTTTGCTGTCTCTTTTTATAGGTGGACAGTCTAGTGCTGGTCCTAATGAGGCAACTTCTCACCCTTTATAGGTTTCATGTGATGATGTAGATAATTCCATTTCTGATGTGGATTTACATCATGCACTTGTTGATGAGAGAGCTAATATTCAGCAGGCAAAAACTATGCCAAAATGGCTGGTGCAGACTTTGTGTGACAACAAATTAGATGCTTTGTCATATCGTACTCGTTGAGGCTCTCATAGTGCCTCTTTGCATCAGATTGCTATGCTATGGCTGCATCTAGTGTTTGTGATGAGACTGAGCCTGTTTCGTTTGATGAAGCACAAAATTCAAAAATTTGGATGGCTGCTATGCAATCTGAATATGATGCAATAATGAAGAATGGTAGTTGGTTTTTATGTGACTTGCCTCTTGGCAAGAAGGCCATTGGCACTAAGTGGGTATACAAGCTGAAGCGTAAACCTGATGGTATAGTTGATAGGTATAAGGCTAGGCTTGTTGCAAAGGGTTATGCACAGGAAAGAGGCATTGATTTTGATGAGACCTTTGCATCTACATGCCGTATGACTACTGTTCGGAGCATCTGTGCACTTGCAACCCATCATGGTTGGAATGTACATCAGTTGGACATTAAAATAGCATTTTTGAATAGTGACTTGCATGAAAGAGTGTATGTTTTTTAGCCCCGTGGCTTTGTGCAGAAAGGGCATGAGAACCAGGTGTGCAGGTTAAAGAAGGCATTATATGGTTTAAAGCAAGCACCCCATGCTTGGTATGAAAAGATACATGCGTATCTGATTGCACATGGTTTTGAGAATAGTCCAATTGAAAGCACCTTATATGTTAAGCGTGCTAATGATGTACTTCTGATCATTGTGGTTTATGTTAATGACATGTTGCTCACTGGTCCTATTGAGAAGCATATTGCTAATTTTAAGGCCGATTTGCATGCTTCATTTGAGATGTCTGATTTGGGGCATTTGCATCATTATTTGGGCATTCAGTTTATGCATGTTGATGGTGGAATGGCTTTGTGTCAAACAAAACATATTGACACATTATTGCAACGTTTTGGCCTTGAAGACTGTAAGCCTATTGCCACTCCTATGGAGACAGGTTTATGATTGAGTCTTCATGATGTTGGGGATGCATTTGATGTTGTTCTCTATTAGCAGGCTATTGGATGCTTGATTTACTTATGCATTACTCGGCTAGATATTCAGTTTGTTGTCTCACAGATGAGCAGGTTTATGCATTGCCCAGGAGTCAAGCATTGGCAGGTGGTTAAGCACATCTTTCACTACTTGAGTGGTACTCGGTTACTTTGGTTGTTTTATCCCAAGGGGGGATCACTACCGTCAGATCTGCATGCTTTTTCTGACTCTGATTGGGATGGTTGCTATGACACTCGTGTGTCCACTAGTGGCTTTTGCTTCATGCTTGGTAGCTCATGTATATCTTGGTTGAGCAAGAATCAGCCTACTGTGGCCACTTCCAATTGCGAGGTTGAGTATAGGGTAGCTTTCACAGTGAATGTTGAGTGTGTGTGGCTCAGATGCCTTATGGCTGATTTGGGTGTTGGTCAGTCTTCAGCCATCACCATCTTCACTGACAGTCAGAGCGCATTGGCAGTTGCGAGGAACCATGTGTTCCATGCTCGCACTAAGCACATTGAGGTGCATTATCATTATGTCAGGGAGAGGTTCTCCGCTGGGGAGATCAACTTGGCATATGTGCCTACACAAGAGAACATTGAAGACCTTTTCACGAAAGCGTTGCCTAGGGAGAAGTTTGAAGCTTTCTGCAAAGCTTTGGGCTTACTTCCTTTTGTGGAGTGATTTCCACATAGCTTGGCACTTCCTTATACATGAGTGCCAGCTACTTGTTCACCGCATCACTCCCAGGGGGGATTTGTTGATATACTTAGGTAGTGATGTGTGTGAACACACTGGGCACTTTTTTCCCTCTTTAGGAGTTTTTTTCCCCGGCTTGTATATATGCCTATTGCCCTAATGGGCTACTTATATTTGTACATTCTCTAGTAATACATGTAGTATTGTGTGTTTGTGCTCCAAAAACTTCTTCTTCTTCCTTGTGTTGTTTGTGTGCTTCCGCAGACATCTATCTCCAACATATGATACTCTCCAAACAAGTGAAGATTCACTTATCTTCACAAGAGTCTCATAGTATGATTAGGAGACTATGGGATATAATTAGGAATACCCAATAAGTGACTAGTTTCACTCATGCACATCGCTTGACCAAGTAGTGAAGCATTTCTGCTACACTACTAAGGAAACCAATTATATGGGCTCACAGAGATGGGTTTCATGAGACAGCATAGACGGGTGCTTATCTGATTCAAGTGATGGTTAGGAAGGCCACATGTATGGCACTAGCTCTATGACTTAGAGCATAGATCCCTTAGTAAGAAATAGCTGGGGTACCCAATACATATATGTATATTGGGATCAATAGAGAGGTACTTAGACTTAGTCTTGGTACCTAGGAACAAGTTGGTTTGGAACAAAAAGGGATATCCATTGTCACATATTGACTAGAATCAAACTAACTAGTTCGAGGACATGGGACTCATTTGAGTAAACAGATATGAGTTGAGTTTATGGGATTCATTAGATTCCACCTACATATTCCATTACATGGAATATATATTCGGTTTAGTGTAGGTATGACACCGTGAATTGGAAGAAGTTTTCACTGGTATGGGACAGTGGAAATGACTTCCCTTTGAGCACTCTTCTTCTATGGCTAGGAAGAAAAGGACTCATCATTCATGGCATCATGTCTCACTAGATCAGAGGAGAGCTCTTAATAGATATCTCCTTAGGATTAAGAATTATCCTTCATAGATTAGGGAAGACCTATTCTTCGAGTAGAGAATGTGATGGGTGATTTTATCACCATTGGTATCACATACTCATTTTTAGGTTTTTAGGAAGGATACTTCCATTAGTTTGATTGGATCGCATAGATCCATGCATAGAGGATGGTTGGCAGAGATAGCTCTTTAGAATGGATACACATGTGTTTATGATATCATGTCATATCATTGCTGACCATTTTGGCAAAGGGCTTTGACCCTTGTTAAGAATTTATTTTCTTCACTCTTCACTACATACACCTTTATTAGTCAGGGGAGATTTGTTCTCCATCTTCATAGGAATATATGTAATGAGGGATTATGTATTAGCTATGGAAGAGAGGACTAAATAAATTCATGGGTTTCTCTTTTAAGGAAAGGAGAAAGTGGGAATCAGCTCAGAGATCCATGAGAGATCTCACTTTAGTTCAGTGGTCTCACTTTAGCTCCTACTCTTTGAGAGAGAAAGAAGGAAAGGAAAACATGATTTCTTCATAGGAGAAGAATCAAGTATGTTTTCCTTTAGAATCTCTTAGGCTTTATTTTAGAAGAAATTCATTTGCTCTACTTTTCAATGTAATTTTCCTTCATAGGGGAGTCTCTTTCTCCACTATTTTTGAAGGAAAACATGGAGAACTTATGTACATGTTCTTATTTATGAGCAAAGTAAATGGATTCAACAGAATCTCTTTCAAATGGAAAGGGAAAGTGGAATAGGTTACACTGCTATAGCTCTTTTCCTTAGAAGATATTGAATAGGGAGAGAGAGAGAGAGAGAGAGTTTCACTTTCTCACTTGTAGGTTGTCTGATAGAAGTGGCACTCTTCTATCAAAGACGAGAGGGAGATCAGTTAATCATGATGGTTAGATTGAGTCTCACTCTAGAGAGGAGCAATTATGTTACTCCAGTGATGGTCTTTGACTAGATGAGATGATCTAATTAATGACATTAGTTAGATTGGGAGTAGAGTTATGAATCTTCTCTTTATGAATCTTCTCTTTAGGGTATATCTAACCTATTAGGGTACCAATTTCTTGGTTGGTGTTACGTCATGAGTATGATGAGTAAACATCAGTTAGGAGGATGGGTACTTAGGGATTATCTGAATCTCAAAGGGAATGATTCTGCATTCATATGGAAAACTAGGGGAAGAGAATATTTTAGAGTTTTCACTAGTGCCAATAGATGCTCTTCCAATAGAACTTAGTCCAATGGTAATGGACAACAAACCAAAGACTTCTTGGTCAGTTGAATGTAGAGATTGCATTTTACTACCAAGAAATTATTATGTATGAGCTAGATGATGGATTTACATAGTTCACAAGGTAGCTTAGATTAAAACTATTACTTGTGATTACACTCAAGGCTAGGAAGACCTACAGTGGTACGAGGGAAATCTATCATGTACTCCTAGATGGGTTTGAAGTCGGTTTTTATGGGACTTTGTTCTATACTTCAGAGGATTATATGGTTTATTATCTCCATTATGGTACAGTCAAGCTTATAAGTTTGGCACCTTTACACTTTCTTTACATATTATTACTCCATAGAGGATACATCATATGGACTTAGGTCATTTTGATGATGTTATATGTGATGGGAGTGATAATTTGGAAGTTGAGTGTACATGGGAGATAGTAGGCACCACTCAGATGGTTTCCCACCTTTGAGATGACCTCACATGGGGCTTCTTAAGGGGAAGGATATGGAAAACAACACATAGAGATGACCATGCACATATAGTACATGGGGTTCCGGGGAGTCTGAGCACTTTCTTCTACCATTACGGACATTTCATCTACATTTATGTTTTCAAGGGGAAGGAAACGTCACATTATGGATGCACCCTTTTGGGTTAGATGGCACAAATACCACATGGCATCATTCAGATACATATACTATTTGGTAGAAGAGAGAAAGAGAGTTTTTTTTAGCACTGGATTGAAGCTCTTCCATGAATACTTCATGAGAAAATAGAGCTCGAACGATGGCTGGGCGGCGAACCATAATTTGCTCTGTGTGTTTGTCGACGGCAGCTACAAGTGGTAGGGATTAAAAGGATGCAATACCTATTAAGTACATATGCTGCACACATGGCAGCCTCAAGCCAGAAACTCTATGGTAAAGCCTGACTCTTGACCATACACCTCGCCATCTCCATGAGTGACTTGTTCTGTCGTTCGACAACTCCATTTTGTTGAGGTGTATACAACACTATACATTGGTGTTTTATCCCTTGTTCAGCCAGAAATGCATTAAAATCAGAAGACATATATTCCCCCCTCGATGAGAACGGAGGGTGCCCATTTTACATACTAACAGATTTTCAACCAAAACTAAAAATTGTTTGAAGCACATGAACACTTTGGACTTTGCCTTCAATGGATATACCCATCCATGCCTAGAAAAATCATCGATGAAAGTCACGAAGTAAAGATAATTTCCAAAAGAAGGTGTCTGCATAGGACCACAGACATCACTATGTACAAGTTGCAATTTCTGAGTAGACCGAACTGAACCATCTTTTGGAAATGAGGAACACTGCATTTTGCCCAAAATACAGCCTTCACAAACATGTTTTCCAAGTGCCTCAAGTTTGGGCAAAGAGCACACCATTTTAGATTTCTGCAGGCGTAGCAAACTAGCAAAATTCAGATGACCAAAGCATGCATGTCAAAGCTTTGCATTTGACATAGCCTGAGAATCATGTACTGCACATGCCGAATCATTCATAGATCTTTCATAGTCTATGAGCTTATACAGCCCATGACATAAAATGCCAGAAGCAATAATCATGTCACCATTTGATAGATCATGAACTGTACACATGTCATCAACAAATTTCACAACCAAGCCAATCTTGGCTAATGTAGAAATTGATAACAGGTTCTTTTTTATCCCTGGCACAAATAAAGCATCTAACAAAGTGAAAGAATTACCATTAGTAGTAGTCAAAATGATCTTACCAACTCCCATAATAGGATAAGAGGAGTTGTTGGCACATGTAATAGTATTCTCTATAGGGGCAGGCTCGAGTGAAGAGAAAAAACTGCACTGTGAGGTAATATGTTTGGTTGCCCCACTGTCAAAGTACCAAACATCTGAGTCTATTGCAGACATGCACTGCTCATGAGAAGATGGATCAAAACTGCAAACAGTAGTAAATGCCCATTCTTCTTCCTGCACAAGATTAGCAGACTCTATTTTTGGAGTAGAAGGCTCTACAACAACTATTCCTGCCTCTTTTTTCTTTTCCTCTTTTGCAACCAGTTAAGGACAGTTCTTTATGATATGATCATTTCCTTTACAGTACTTGCAAAACAATTTCTGCTTTTCTAATTTCTTTTCATCTTTGTCTTCCCTCTTCGATTGTGCAGAATTAGTAGATTTTTGCTTACTACTTGAAGAGCTCCATTTTCCTTTGCCTTTTTGACTAGCCAGGAAAGCTTGATTTGTAACTCGCATAATGGACCTATTCTTCCCGGACTAATCTTCCTGCAATAGAACAGAGACTAACTCCTCAAATGACAAAGCATTTGGATTGCCTTTCATCATCAATCAAAGAGTAGAAGCAAAACTTTGATATGAATCAGGAAGACCATTCAGAACAGTCTGCACAAGTGAGCTATCTGGTATAACCTCATCAGTAGAAATCAATTGTTCCTTCAATTCTTTGATCTTTTTTAGGAAATTGTCCATAGAATCACCTTCATTCATGTGCTCACTCTCCAACTATTTTCGGAGGTAAGAAACACGAGCCTCATTCCTAGCTTTGTACAATGTGGTAAGTGTATCCCAAGCATCCTTAGCTATTCTCCAAGAGCGAATGTGAGGAATAATGGCACGTTTGACAGACAAAGCTATCAATGCATGTGCCTGAGCATCTCTGCCATCCCAACAAATCTCTGTAGTAGGTGCAGCAGAAACCACAACACGAACAGGAATATGCAGAATATCATCATCTTTGACACCTTTTGCATCAGTTTCTATACTTGCAGTTATAACAGTTGTAGGTGTGATAGGATGTTTTTCAACACCCTACACAATGTTCCACAGTCCTTTTGCAACGAATACATATCGCATCATATAAGCCCACAACGGGTAGTTGGTACCATCCAACTTATCCTCAACAGCCAACATACGAAATACATCACTGCTTTCAGCCATGGTCGGTGACTAAAATACCTTGATGTAGAAAATTGACTCTATCTCAAAAAGTTGAATAGAACTGCCGAAAGAAATTCTGCTAGACCTATAGCAGACTTCGAGACGCTTAAACTCGCGAACAGAAACTGGTATATATCTTTGGCACAAAAAGATGAAATAGCCTACACAAGCACTGTGATAGTGCGTTTGGAGGCCGAAACGAGCTCATATCGTGATTTCGGCACGACATAGCAAAGCTTCTTTGATCTTGGAAACACGTTGAGTATGCTCACCAAAATTCGTGTGATTCTGAGACTGCAACTGAAGAGGTGTCGACGACGCCCTAGATGAAGTGGCAACCTACTCTGATACCAATTGTTGGATTTCGACGTCTACGGAAGCACGCGAACAACACAAGGAATAAGAAGAAGCTTGGAGCACAACACACAATATTGAATGTATTACTAGAGAATGTACAAAGATAAGTAGCCCTTTAGAACAATAGGCGTATATACAAGCCGGGGGAAAAAACCTGCTAAAGAGAGAAAAAAGTGCCCTGATGGTCCTAGAGTGTTCACACACATCACTACCTAAATATATCAACATGGTCATCAATGAAAGTAACATAAAACCTGCAACCGCCCATAGATGTGGTCTTTGCTGGACTCCAAACATCTGTATGTACTACTTCTAGTACATTATCACTAACATGCTTCTCATGTGGAAATGATGCTCTTGACTATTTACCAAATTGACATGCTGCACATATCGTTTGCATTTCTGCAACTTTGAAATTTGGTAGTCCATGGACAATCTCCTTTGACTGCATCAATTTCAGCCTTTGCAAGTTTGCATGTCCAATCCATTTGTGCCACATCTCTATATCTACAATAACTCCTGCACCTTTTGCAAACATGGTTGCATTCATTTCAGGAATCTTCACATTTAAGGTGAACATCCTACCCACTTTGTTTCCTTTGGCAACCAATCATTCATCTTGCTTGTACTCTTCTACATATAATCCATCGTCATTGAACCTGACTTGTAATCCCTAGTCAACCATTTATCCAACAAAAACCAGATTCTTTGTTATATTTGGAACATGCAGCACATCAGCAAGATGTTTTACATTTCCATCCCCCATCGATAGTGCTATGTTTCCCGTATGCTCAATAAGATGTGATATGTCATCACCCGTTTCAACATATCCAGGAACTAGCAATTTTTGCAAAGTACTAAACCATTCTGCATGATTGTTCATGTGATTTGAAGCACCTACATCAACATACCAGACATTATCATTTGATTTTGAAACACCAGCAAACATCATATTCATCATGTGATGTTGAACCATGAACAGCTTCTCAGAATCATCTGCACTTATGGATGCATAGTTATTCTGCTGCCTTCTATTATTTTGATTCTTCAACCTACAATCACGTTCAAAGTGTCCAAGTTTACCACAATTCAAATATCCTTTACTGTCATTACCTGAATCATTTCTTTGGAAATTTCTACAGCCTCTTTCGCTCCCCCTGCCTCGAAATTGTCCTCTTCCTCCTGCATGATTATGTTGTCGACTTTGGTCTTGGTTACTATTTCCTCTTCCACTTCCAAAACCTCTACCTCTTCCTCTACTAGAGTAGAATACTTGCTCAGAACTAGATTTCCCTTGGGAGTTTGAATCCTCACCAAGATTCTTTTCTTCAATAATTAGCATAGATACTAGATCAACAAAATTCGAAATATTTTCCCTAGTCTATATAGAAGTTTCGAACTCAGAAAAACACAGTTTTTATGTATCAACAGTACACGAAATCGCTTGAGATTCTGGATCTGGAATATATGAGTGTTGTCAAACACAATGCAAGTTATAGTTTTTGAAATTGACTTGGTTTTTCTGGGGGCCCAACCTTGCAGGCTCAAAATGGAGGTCGAGATTTTCGTAGCAAACGGAGGTCGTTTGTGAATCACGTTTTCTCCATGCCTTGCTGTGTGCTCTTCACCGTCGCCTTCTCCACGAGCTCTCTACAGCCACGCTGGCTCTGATACCATGTCACGAGGAAGGAAATAAGGAAGAGAGCTCACACACACACTCTCACTCTCAAGGAGAAGCACAAACATAGATTGAGGCAAGGAAGAATGATCTTGTTCTTCTTCTTCTATTACATAAAAAGGAATGTACAAGAATGACCTAAAAAAAAGAATACAACAAGTGCAATATATAAAGATCAGTACATAAGGAAAAACCTAATGTTCACGAATGAGTGAGCTGGCAAGGAACAAATGTGCCATCACTCTCGGTAGATAAATCTAATAAAGCTCAATGAAGTATCCCTGACATATACCAGCGTGACCACTATACATGTCAGAGAAACGAAAAATTGGTACGTGTCATCCTGGATCATCACATGTTGAGCTTGATATCTCAACATGGAAGCCATTTGAGAAGAGGGAGCTAGATTTTATAGGGCCCATCTATCATGCATTCTTTATCAGAAAAGAAAAGTACATGTTGATTGCAATTGATTATGCAACTAAGTAGGCCAAGATTATTGCTTCTCCTGATTGCACAACCCAAATAGTTGGAGATTTATTAGAGAGCAACATCTTTTGTAGATTTTGCTTGGGGAAAATGTTGAGATGGTGAAAGTGTTGACTTTGCAAGGGATGCATAGCTAGGGCACAAGTACAAAGTAGTGCATAGGTGATGCACAAGTGGTTAAAAACATGGACGCAAAGGTAGTGCACAAATAGTTTGTTCACAATGGTTTTGCAAGAAAAGTTGAATGCAAGTTGAAAAATGGTCTTTTTGAAGGGTTTTCAAGGTTTTTTTAAGTATTTTGGAAGGTCTAAGTGAACCCTCCCTTATGCACATAAATTGGAGAAATAAACATCAAAAGTGGAAAAGGTATGAAAAACTGATACGCAAGAGTTTATGAGTGGCCCCCATTTAAAATTTTGTTTCTCATAAATTCACTACATGAAAAAATAGGGAGTCATTGGCCTGACACATGAAATGGTTCTAGGGACATCAAAGTGAGCACCAAGATACACTAATAATTGAAGAAATGTATGGAAGAATAATCTCCATACAACCCAAACTATTCTCATTCTTGGATTAAGGAGTTAGACTAATGAGCAAAAGAGAGAGGAAGACACTTGAACAATACATGCATAGAGAAGCAAAGTGTGCAAGGAGAGTGACAAAGTGTGCAAGAAGTATGCAGAGAGAGTGCATAGAGAACTAGTAGAGCAACTAAGGTGGAACAAAGAACCATCGAGGATGTGTTGCATGTCGATAGAGAGTGATCCTTCCTTCAACCTAAACTTGAGTGCAAGGTGTGCACAACGGCAAGCTACTAGACAAGATGGACGATCGACATAGAGGATGTTGACTACACTAGTAATTGTGGTATTTGGTACATTTTTGAATGTGCTCCTAGGCTTAAGCACTATCCCACATAGAACATTTCTGTCTCATTCTAGAAAAATATATTGTATTGTTTATGATTAATCAAGACATAGAGGCTTCTGATGTAATTGTCTATCTTCTTCTTCTTCTTCTTCATTTTTCTCCTACAAACACTTAAGCACCTTTCAACTAAAGGATCCCCCAACAAGAGCCAAAGCAAAAAAAGGCTAGAATGGTTGTAGTATAGGCCTTTATACCTAAAATAGAGTTTGCTAATATTTTTTAGAATGAACAATGGGTATTCATTAGTATTTGTAGCTATGAGCCATCTACTCATGATCAGCATGTATCTACAATAGACTCAGATGTTGGGTACTTTGATAGTGGAGCAACCAAACATATTAACTTGCAGTGCAGTTTCTTTGGTTCACTTGAGTCTACCCCTACAAGGAATATTGTCACAATTGCTAGCAACTCTTCCTATCCTATAATGGGAGTTGGTAAGATCATTCTCACTACTATTGATGTAAATTTTTTCACATTGTCATATGCTTTGTATGTGCCAAGGATCAAGAAAAATCTTTTGTCAATTTCAACATTATCCAAAATTGGCTTGTTTGTCAAATTTGTTGATCACAGATGTACAGTTTGTGATTCTTCAAGTGGAAATGTTATTATTTTTTCTAGAATTTTATGTTATAGGTTGTATAAGCTCATAGAATACGTCGAATCTATGAATAATTTAGCATGTGAAATTCAAGATTCTCAAGCTATCTGAGATGCAAAGCTTTGGCATGTATGTTTTTGTTTCCTAAATTTTGCTAGTTTGCTACACCTATAGAAATAGAAAATGGTGTCCTCTTTGCCCAAACTTGAGAAACCTTATAAACATGTTTATGAAGGCTATATTTTAGGAACAAATGTAGCATTCCTCATTTCCAAAAGATGGTTCAACTCGAGCTACTCATACATTGTAGCTTGTTCATTGTGATGTCTATGGTCCTATGTAGATACCTTCTTTTGGGAACTACCTTCACTTTGTGACTTTTTTTTATGATTTCTATAGGCATGGATGGGTGTATCCATTGAAAGCAAATTCCAAAGTATTTAAGTGCATAGAAGAGGCTAAAAGTATGTGAAATTTGTTGGTGCAAACTTTGAGAGATAACCAATTAGATGCATCTTTTTCATATCATACTCGTTCAGGATCTCATACTACTTCCATTGCATCAAATTTGTATGCAATGATTGCCTCTTGTCTTTATGAAGATAATGAGCCTATTTCTTTTTATGAAGCACAAAATTTAGAAAATTGGATGGCTAATATGCAATCAAAATATGATGTTATTATGAAGAATGGTACATATTCTTTATGTGATTTTCCTCTTAGCAAAAGCATGGATTCAGATATGATTGATAGATTTCATATGATCTATGAGGGGATCTTTTAGAACTTAGCTACTTTTTTTGTTTGTTGATTTTCTTGCATGTACTACACAACACAAATGGATCCAACCCTACATACGTACCTATCCAAGCTATAACAAGAGCCCAAGCACTCTTACAGAATCAACAGCTTAATCCTGAGAAAATAGCCGGATCTAGCGAAGTTGGAGGGTCTAGTAATAAAAAGGCGAACTCTTGGAAGGATTCCAGAGAAAGAATTAAGAGGAAATGGAGTAAAAAGATAACTAATTTGGAAGGAATTCTGAAGGAATCCAGAGCCAAAATCCTAGAATTGACTTCTGAAGAATCTAATCAGGAGAACCCAGCTCAGAGACGAGGATTTGTTCTAGCAGAGCCCATGCCAGAAAACTTAGACATGATGTTTCATGCATATGAGGCTAGATTAAAGGAAGGACCCCAGATAGCTAAAATGAGTAAGAACTATCCACGAGCAGATTTAGAAATTGAGAGGACTAAACTTTGCATGAAGATGGTAGAATTAGCACAAACTATGTTTGAAGCCTCTCGTTATCTTAATTGGAATAACATGGCAAAACCCAAATTACACTTTCAAGGACTACTGGAGAGGTAAAGCAACGAGAAAAAGAATCTGTATAGGAATCTGAATGACTTTGAGACCCAAGAAAAGAATGCACCATCCCTGTCTCAAGTACCAAATACAGAGATTGAAGACAACACGTCTTCCATATATAAATATTCACACGAATTTCTAAGAGAAATCCAAGAAGAGAAGTGGAGAAAAGAACAAGGAACCCATCCCCCTATTCAAGAAATAGACGACTTGCACGAACAATTTCCCCAAGACATCCCCTCTATTTATGATGATGTAGAGGTAGAACAACTGAGTAAACACACAGATTTTGAATCCAATTCTTTGCAAGAATTACCTCAGTTCACAGGACCGTGGGAAGCCTAATCTATTAGCATGAGAGCACCCATTATAATAGTGAGGAATGAAGAATCAGTAATCCCTAGAAACATGAAATTAATCAAGAATGCTAAAGTACAATGTCATCTCACTCTAGAGGAGTTGTTAAAGGTTAAACCTGAATTGTGGAAGCACGTAGCAAATCAATTCCCTGAGCTTGCTACTACTCCCTCCCAGATAGGACCACACAAGAAGGTACCAGAGATACCCATAGAAAGAATCGAAGATGTAAGCGAAGGAGAGGAAGGTAACACTTATCTTCCAATAACCCATCAGGGCTACACCACCAAAGCCATCTTAGATTCAGGAGCCGGAGTAGCCATCTCTACTACTGCTTTATGGAAATGTTGGGGTAAGCCAGCATTAAGACCTACTAAGATGAAGCTACAAATGGCTGACGAACATATAGAAAAACCATTAGGCTTACTAGAAGGCATATCTCTCACCACTTGTGGTGTGGAGTTCGAGCATACTTTTGCCATTTGTGCTTTTGGGAAAAATCATGCTTAGAAGATGATTTTAGGATGACCATTCATGCGTCAGTTGCAAATCGTCCAAGATTGGGGAACTAATTCTTTGTACTTGCAACATTTAGGAGTGACTACTAAAGTCGATCTTAAAGACTATTCCCATCGAGATGTACCCCCAATACAATGGAATACCATCCATAAGACACAAGAGGAAACAGAATCAATACACTCATTGGAATCAGACCCCTCATGGTTGCACAAGGATACTCATCTATGGATGTGTAAAGTAGCAAAACAAGAGGAAGAACAGTTAGAATCCAGGACTTTAGGTTCATAACAACATCCACAAACCCTTCAAGACCCAGCTTATGCACCTATAGTATTTCCAGACGAGGAATTTGAGCCTCATGGTTGGGTAGAAATCTTAGCCACGATGGACATAGGGATGAATGAAGAACAATGGACCCCTCATTGTGATGAAGACGGATATGACATTTCCATTTTTATGATTGAACATATTGAGGAAGACTCTATCCTAGAAGAATGCATGGAAGAGACCCAAGAACAAGATGAGAGTAGTGACAAGGATCTAGAATCCATCATCATGGAACCCTTATGTTCCACAAAAGAGGAATATCTTTATTTTGTAGAAGCCAAAACCCCTGAAGAAGAAAAGGAAAATCAAATGGAACAACTTGAGCTATCCATAAAAGATACGGAGATCAAACCAAAGAAGAGAAATAAATCACCTAAGTCAGAAGAAGAAGATGAAGAAGAAGAAGAACCACTCATGGAAGTACCGAAGAATTTCAAGAAGTATGAAATAGAAGATAGAAAAATCATGGTAAGAATGCCTAAAAGAAAAGCTGATTTTGGAGAAGTATATGATAATTGAGAGAAAACCAAAAAAATCATAGTCACCATAGAAGGAGAAGAAGAGAAATGTACATACATTGGGCATGATTTGATGAATGAACAAGAAGAAGAGTTAATTGCCCTATTGCATGAATATCGAGATGTGTTCGCTTGGAGTTACAAAGACTTGAAAGGAGTAGACCCAGATATATGCTCCCATAGAATCCCTATGACTCCAGATGCAAAGCCTACGAAACTGAAACCATACACATACAATGATAACTATGCTACTAAGATCAAAAAAGAAATAGATCATTTGATAGAAGCAGGATTCATTTACGAAATTAAACATACTGAATGGGTATCCCCCATTGTCGTCGTGCCCAAGAAGAATGGAAAATTGTGTGTGTGTATTAACTTTAAGAAAGTTAATGCCGCCACTATTAGAGACAGTTGTCCTTTTCCTATCATGGAAAATTTATTGGAAAGAGTTGCAGGCAAGGACGTTTATAGCTTTCTTGATGGTTTCTCAGGCTATAATCAAGTAGCCATTGCTCCAGAAGATCAACACAAGATGGCTTTTGCCACAGAATGGGGCATTTTTGCATTTCGCATGATGCCATTTGGGTTGAAAAATGCACCCGCCACTTTCCAACGACTTATCTGTCATGTCTTTAAGGAATTCTTACGCAAGAGTTTGGAAGTCTATGTCGATGATATATGTACTCATTCGAATATGAGGCACTCATTTCCCAAAACTAAGGCAAGTATTTGACAAATGTCGAGAATATCAGGTTTGTGTGAATCCAAAAAAATGAGTTTTCATGGTCAGACAACGAAAAATTCTAGGATACATTGTGTCAAAGAGCGGAATTTCAACAGATGAGGAAAAAGTGAAAGCAATTGCAGACCTACCTAGGCCAAATAATGTAAAAGAGGTATAGGCATTAATGGGTCATTGTGGTTATTACAGACAATTCATACACAATATGTATGCCATCATAGCCAAGCCTTTGTACTCTCTTTTAACCAAGTTTGAATGGATAGATGAATGTGAGAATTCATTCAATGAACTTAAACGACGTTTGTGCTCAGTACCAATATTAACAACCCTAGATTGGAGCAAGCCATTCCATGTACATGTGGATGCATCCAACTATGCCATAGGATGTAAGTTGGCACAACCTATGAATGAAGCTAATGTAGATCTCCCCATCGCTTACGCGAGTAGACAGTTGAATGCAGCAGAAAGAAATTACACCACTACAGAACGAGAAGGATTAGGAATGATCTATGTAGTAAAGAAATTCAGGCATTATTTATTGGCAGATAAGTTCAAGTTCTTCACGGATCATCAAGCATTATTGTACTTAGTCAATAAGCCTTGTTATACAAGACGACTTATACGTTGGTTTCTATTACTCATGGAGTATGAATTTGAAGTAGTAGTCAGGAAAGGAAAAACCCATCTTAGAGCTGACCACCTCTCAAGATTAACTTCTGGAGAAGCTCCTCAAGGAATAGCGGATGAATTACCTGACGCATACTTGTTTAAGCTTGAGATAGGACCATAATGGGCTAAACCTATTGTCCCTATTCTCACATATGGACCCAAGAACCTAGGATAAGGATCAAAGAAGAAGAGATTACCAAGTCTCAAAGATATCAAATAATAGTAGGAAATATATATAAACAAGATAATCAAAAGTTTCTTGCTTGTTGTGTAGATGAATCAGAACATGCAAATTAGTTGCAATTAGCACATGTAGGTGCATTAAAGAAACATCATTCAAAATATCATACCTTGCAGAATCTACATAGACTAGGAGTATATAGGCCTTCTATGGAAGTAGATGTCTACAAGTTGTGTAGAGAATGCCCTATTTGTTGTGAAAGACCACCGGTAGAACATGCCACGTTATATCACATGTCTCTCACACTAGAACGGAGTTAACCTTTAGTGACATACTTGAGGACAAAAACATTCCCTCAAGGAATGACATTGACATGAAAACGCAGTCTAGAGCAGGAAGCTCTAGACTATTCACTTATTGGTGATAATCTGTACAAATACTTAAGACAATGTGTTCATGAAAGTTATTATTTGAGCGTACTAGAGACTACACACCAAGGTGTTGCATGAGGTCATTTTGGCCCCGATAGGATAATCAAAGCCATAATATTTGCAGGATTATGGTGGCCCACTCTTCACATGGATGCACATACCTATGTTAAGAGATGTGATGTGTGCCAGAGAACTCAGTTTCCTACTCGCAGAGATGAAATGCCATTGAAACCCATGATGGGAGGATGTGCATTTTCTAAGTGGGGTATAGACTTTGTAGGACCCATTAACCCCCCTGCAAAAGGTACCCATGCTAAATACATCATGGTTGCGACAAATTATCTTACCAAATGGGTAGAGGCTAAGGCCACGAAAAAGAATGATGCACACACGACTACAAAATTCTTATTTGAAAATGTCTTTACAAGATATGGACTGCCTATAGAGTTAGTGAGCAATCGAGGAACTCACTTTCTAAAGCAAGTCTTTGAATATCTGTTACAGAATTTTATGGCGATTCACAAGAAATCTGCACCATATCATCCTCAAGCCAATGGTCAAGCAGAAATTACTAACAAGATACTTTGTAACGTATTGACAAAACTCATGAACAACAAACATTCAGAATTACACCACACTGTTTGGGCATATCGAGTGGCCTACAAGACTATACTCAATGCAACTCCCTTTCATATGATTTTTGGTCGAAATGTTGTGCGTCCTTTGGACTTCTTGATACCTGTTGGTGCAAAGTTCAAGTCCACACATTTGGCTTAAATTTCATGAACATATGAAGCTCCATGGAAACCATTGCTAGGAAAATATTTCATTTTTACCATTTGTAATAGTCATCTTTTTTAGTTGAGAGAATATTTGTAATCACCTACCAAAAACTCGTGGACTTGTTAGATAGAAAAGTAACTACTTCATTGAGGGAATATTTCCTAGATTGAAGGATTACTTTTTGAGAGAGCCAAAATTTGAATTCAAATTTAAATTTGGATGTAACACTTATATAAGGTGACGAAAACAATCGCGAAAAGAAGTCTCAATTCCCAAGTTCTCCATTGCCATATTGTATGAGAGTTAGGCCTACATTGTAGCCTACACTACTTACCATCATTAGGCTATGATTATCAAGCCTATGATTATGTACAACATTGTTCATTAATAGAATACATCTACATTGTTCATCTATGGTTTGTCTGTTATAATCATTTATATCTATCAACTTGTGCTGCTCATATCTCAATCAATTCTCCACCACTTTCAATCATCTAAAGCTTGTTGAAATCAGCTCTAAGTTATCTACATGCTCACAAATTCTGAAGGAAATCCATTCAGCCAATTTGGATAAAAGCGCATCGAAGCACTCACTGGTCAAACCCTACAAAGGTCCTAAAAAATCGAGGGTAATGATTCAATTGTTAAATTGATTTCTCGGTGTATAGTGCATCATTTGCACTTGCAATCATTAGCTTACTAAGCTAATTAGATACATCTAAAAGGAATTTGTCTAATTCCTACTATACTGGAAGCACTGAGCATAACAAGCAATAAGTGTGTGATAAAAAATAGAAGGTTTTCATTGAACCTTCAACATTGAAGTAGTCTGTTTTGATTCAATCTTTTCTTAAATCTTTTCCAAAGTACATAGGCACTTGTATAGTGTCTTTGGAAAGCTAAAAGGGCCCACAACTCAAGTCTAAAGCTACAAGGGGCTGGTACAAAGCAAGATTTAGCAATACCTACTCATTTCTTCGAGTGTCCATCCATCTATCCCAACAGTGGTAGCAAACCAAAGCTAAGGTAAAATGGGAGATGGTTTTCCTTCTTTCATTGATAAATTGGACAGGAACAACTACCAAGCATGGTCCTTGAGGATAAAGACATACTTGCAAGTAAGAAGTCTTTATGGATACATCTCAGGAGATGAGGAGATGCCCATATTCAGAAGCAAAGGAAAACCTACAAGAGAGGAGCATGAAAGACTCAACACATGGTGTGCGAAGGATGCATTAGCAAGTTCTTACTTGCTTTACTCAATCTCTGATTTTCTTCTTCCACATATTAGGAACTATAAGACATCCCAAAAGAATTGGGAAACATTTTCTTCATATTTCTCTTCCAACACAAGGGCTAGGAAGAACCAATTGTGGATTGAGTTTACCACTCAAAGAAAGCAACCTAAACAAGGGATCTTAGAGTATGTGACTAAATTCAAAGATGTAGCAGATCAATTAGCAAGCATAGGAGAAGAAATTGAAGAGGAGGAGATTGTAAGTCAAGTGATCAATGGCATTAAAGCTGATGACAAATGGGAAAGCTTCACAACTGCCATGGACTTGTACATGGACATGCAGATTCCAGACCTTACCACACTCATGGGGCAACTATTTACCCATGAAGCCAAGCTCAACAAGAATGGAGATTCATCGAGGTAATAGCTCTTCTGCCCTATACACATATAAAAGTAAATCCAAAGAGAAAGGGAAGAACAAAAAGGTTGAAGGTGAAGGAACTACCTCCCAAGCCTGTTGATATATTTAGGTAGTGATGTGTGTGAACACTCTAGGACCGCCGGGGCACTTTTTTCCCTCTTTAGGAGGTTTTTTTCCGCCGGCTTGTATATACGCCTATTGCCCTAATGGGCTACTTATCTTTGTACATTCTCTAGTAATACATTCAGTCTTGTGTGTTGTGCTCCAAGCTTCTTCTTCTTCCTTGTGCTGTTCGCGTGCTTCCGCAGACGTCTAACTCCAACAATTGGTATCAGAGCAGGTCGTTGCTTCTTCTAGGGCGCCGTCGACACTCCTCCGTTTGCAGTCTCAGATTCGCACAAAATTTGGTGAGCTCGTTTCGGCCTCCGAACGCACTATCGCAGTGCTTGTGCAGGCTATTTCGTCCTTTTGTGCCAAAGGTATATACCAGTTTCTATTCGCCAGTTTAAGCGTCTCGAAGTCTGCTACAGGTCTAGCAGAACTCGTGTGGGCAGTTTTGTTCAACTTTTTGAGATACAGTCAATTTTCTGCATCAAGGTATTTTAGTCACCGGCCATGGCTGAAAGCAGTGATGTATTCCGTATGTTGGCTGTTGAGGATAAGTTGGATGGTACCAACTACCCATTATGGGCTTATATGATGCGACATGTACTGGTTGCAAAAGGATTGTGGAACATTGTGCAGGGTGTTGAAAGACGTCCTGTTACACCTGTAACGACAGGTACTGCAAATACAGGTGTTGGAGCTGATGAAGATGGTGTCGAAGATGATATTCCGCAGATTCCTGTTCGTGCTGCTGTTTCTGTTGCACCTACTGCAGAGCAGATTCGATGGGATGGCAGAGATGCCCAGGCACATGCATTGATAGCTTTGTCTGTCAAACGTGCCATTATTCCTCACATTCGCTCTTGTAGAACAGCAAAGGATGCTTGGGATACACTTACCACTTTGTACCAGGCTAGGAATGAGGCTCGTGTTGCTTACCTCCGAAAACAGTTGGAGAGTGAGCACATGAATGAAGGTGATTCGATGGACAGTTTTCTTACAAAGATCAAAGACCTGAAGGAACAATTGATTTCTGCTGATGAGGTTATACCAGATAGCTCACTTGTGCAGACCGTTCTGAATGGCCTTCTTGATTCATATCAGAGTTTTGCCTCTACTCTTCGATTGATGATGAAAGGCAATCCGAATGCCTTGTCATTTGAGGAATTAGTCTCTGTTCTGTTGCAGGAAGATCAGTCCAGGCAGAACAGGTCCATTATGCGTGTTGCAGATCAAGCTTTCCTCGCTAGTCAGAAGGGCAAAGGAAAATGGAGCTCTTCTACTAGTAAGCAGAAATCTGCAAATGCTGCACAATCGAAGAACCAGGATAAAGATGAGAAGAAATCAGAAAAGCAGAAATTGTTCTGCAAGTACTGTAAAGGAAATGATCATATTATAAAGAACTGTCCAAAACTGGCTGCTAAAGAGGCAAAGAAGAAAGAGGCTGGAATGGTTGTTGCAGAGGCCTCTACACCAAAAACAGAGTCTGCAAATCTTGTGCAGGAAGAAGAATGGGCGTTTACTACTGTCTGCAGTTTTGACCCATCTTCTCATGATCAGTGCATGTCTGCAGTAGACTCAGATGTTTGGTACTTTGACAGTGGGGCGACCAAACATATTACCTCGCAGCGTAGTTTCTTCTCTTCACTCGAGCCTGCCCCTACAGGGAATACTGTCACATGCGCCAATAACTCCTCTTATCCTGTTATGGGAGTTGGTAAGATCATTCTGACTACTGCTGATGGTAGTTCTTTCACTTTGTCAGATGCTTTATTTGTGCCAGGGATCAAAAAGAACCTGTTATCAGTTTCTGCATTAGCCAAGATTGGCTTGGTTGTGAAATTCGTTGATGACAGGTGTACAGTCCATGATCTCTCAAATGGCGATGTGATTATTGCTTCTGGCATTTTATGTCGTGGGCTGTATAAGCTCATAGACTATGAAAGATCTGTGAATGATTCGGCATGTGCAGTTCATGATTCTCAGGCTATGTCAGATGCAAAGCTTTGGCATGCACGCTTTGGTCATCTGAATTTTGCTAGCTTGTTACGCCTGCAGAAATCTGAAATGGTGTCCTCTTTGCCCAAACTTGAGGCACCTGGAAAACATGTTTGTGAAGGCTGTATTTTGGGCAAAATGCAGCGTTCTTCCTTTCCAAAAGATGGTTCAGTTCGGGCTATGCAGAAATTGCAGCTTGTACATAGTGATGTCTGTGGTCCTATGCAGACACCCTCTTTTGGAAATTACCTTTACTTCGTGACTTTCATTGATGATTTTTCCAGGCATGCATGGGTATATCCACTCAAAGCAAAGTCCGAAGTGTTCATGTGCTTCAAACAGTTTTTGGTTTTGGCTGAAAATCTGTCAGCATGTAAAATGGGCACCCTCCGTTCTGATCGAGGGGGGGAATATATGTCTTCAGATTTTAATGCATTTCTGGCTGAACGTGGGATAAAACACCAGTGTACAGTGCCGTATACACCTCAACAGAATGGAGTTGCTGAACGAAAGAACAGGTCACTCATGGAGATGGCGAGGTGCATGGTCAAAAGTCAAGCTTTACCACATAGTTTCTGGCTTGAAGCTGTCATGTGTGCAGCATATGTACTGAACAGGTGTCCCACCAAAGCGTTGCAGTCTATCACTCCATATGAGGCTTGGCATGACCGCAAGCCATCTGTTGCTCATCTGCGTGTTTTTGGTTGTTTGGCATATGCATTAGTGCCTGAACAACATCGCAGAAAATTGGATGATAAGGCAGTAAAATGTATTTTTGTTGGGTACAGTTCTGAAAGTAAAGGCTATCGTCTGTATCATCCACAGACTAAACCCATTCTGGTTAGCCGTGATGTTGTCTTTGTGGAAGATGCTATTCAGCCATTGCTTTCATGTACTAAGGAGACATCTGTTAGCTCCAAAGACATGTATGATACTTTGATGCCTCTTTTTACAGGTGGACAGGCTAGCGCTGGTCCTAATGAGGCAACTTCTCAGCCTTTGCAGGTTTCATATGATGATGCAGATCATTCCATTTCTGATGCAGATTTACATGATGCACTTGTTGATGAGAGAGCTGATATTGAACAGGCAAAAACTATGCCAAAATGGCTGGTGCAGACTTTGCGTGACAGCAAATTAGATGCACCTTTGTCATATCGTACTCGTTCAGGCTCTCATAGTACCTCCTTTGCATCAGATTGCTATGCTATGGCTGCATCTAGTCTCTGTGATGAGAATGAGCCTGTTTCTTTTGATGAAGCACAAAATTCAGAAAATTGGATGGCTGCTATGCAATCTGAATATGATGCTATAATGAAGAATGGTACATGGTCTTTATGTGACTTGCCTCCTGGCAAGAAGGCCATTGGCACTAAGTGGGTATACAAGCTGAAGCGTAAACCTAATGGTACAGTTGACAGGTATAAGGCTAGGCTTGTTGCAAAGGGTTATGCGTAGGAAAGAGGCATTGATTTTGATGAGACCTTTGCACCTACATGCCGTATGACTACTGTTCGGAGCATTTGTGCACTTGCAGCCCATCATGGTTGGAATGTACATCAGTTGGACATTAAAACAGCATTTCTGAATGGTGACTTGCATGAAGAAGTGTATGTTTTTCAGCCCCGTGGCTTTGTGCAGAAAGGGCATGAAAACCAGGTGTGCAGGTTAAAGAAGGCGTTATATGGTTTAAAGCAAGCACCACGTGCTTGGTATGAGAAAATACATGCCTATCTAATTGCACATGGTTTTGAGAACAGTCCAACTGAAAGCACCTTATATGTTAAGCGTGCTAATGATGTGCTTCTGATCATTGTTGTCTATGTAGACGACATGCTGCTCACTGGTCCTCTTGAGAAGCATATTGCTGATTTCAAGGCTGATTTGCATGCCTCATTTGAGATGTCTGATTTGGGGCATTTGCATCACTATTTGGGCATTCAGTTTATGCAAGTTGATGGTGGAATGGCTTTGTGTCAAACGAAATATATTGACACATTATTGCAGCGTTTTGGCCTTGAAGACTGTAAGCCTATTGCCACTCCTATGGAGACAGGTTTACGATTGAGTCTTCATGATGCTGGAGATGCATTTGATGTTGTTCTCTATCAGCAGGCTGTTGGATGCTTGATTTACTTATGCATTACTCGGCCAGATATTCAGTTTGCTGTCTCACAGATGAGCAGGTTTATGCATTGCCCAGGAGTCACGCATTGGAAAGCGGTTAAGCGCATCTTTCGCTACTTGAGTGGTACTCGGCTACTTGGGTTGTTTTATCCCAAGGGGGGATCACTACCGCCAGATTTGCATGCTTTTTCTAACTCAGATTGGGCTGGTTGCTATGACACTCGTGTGTCCACCAGTGGTTTTTGCTTCATGCTTGGTAGCTCATGTATATCTTGGTTGAGCAAGAAGCAGCCTACTGTGGCCACTTCCAGTTGTGAGGCTGAGTATAGGGCAGCTTTCACAACGACTGTTGAGTGTGTGTGGCTCAGACGCCTTATGGCTGATTTGGGTGTTGGCCAGTCTTTTGCCACCACCATCTTCACTGACAGTCAGAGCGCATTGGCAGTTGCGAGGAACCCTGTGTTCCATGCTCGCACTAAGCACATTGAGGTGCATTATCACTATGTCAGGGAGAGGTTCTCTGCTGGGGAGATCAGCTTGGCATATGTGCCCACGCAGGAGAACATTGCAGACCTTTTCACGAAGGCTCTGCCTAGGGAGAAGTTTGAAGCTTTCCGCAAAGCTTTGGGCTTACTTCCTTTTGTGGAGTGATTTCCACATAGCTCGGCACTTCCTTATACATGAGTGCCAGCTCCTTGTTCACCGCATCACTCCCAGGGGGGATTTGTTGATATATTTAGGTAGTGATGTGTGTGAACACTCTAGGACCGCCGGGGCACTTTTTTCCCTCTTTAGGAGGTTTTTTTCCCCCGGCTTGTATATACGCCTATTGCCCTAATGGGCTACTTATCTTTGTACATTCTCTAGTAATACATTCAGTCTTGTGTGTTGTGCTCCAAGCTTCTTCTTCTTCCTTGTGCTGTTCGCGTGCTTCCGCAGACGTCTAACTCCAACAAAGCCAACTATGCAGGGAGAGGTAGAACCTCAAGAGGAAGGGGCAGAGGAGGTAAGCGAGGTAGGGGGAGATCTTACAACTCCTCACCATGCAATATTTGTGGATTGTCAAATCATACTACAGATGAGTGTTACAGGAACTTCAAGAATCAGAGAGATAGATGATATCAAAGAGGTGGATACACACAATCAAGAGGAAGATTCAATCACCATCAAGGATACAATAACAACTACAAAAACAACTACAATAGCAACTACCAAGGAAGCTACAAATCAAGGAAGGATTACAAAAATTACATAGAGGTGCAAGAAGATTCTCTTCTGATTATGAACATGACTTCAAAACTAGGTATAAATGATGACCATCTCTTGTACATTGATTCAGGATGCTCAAACCATGTGGCAGGTAATGTAGCTCTTCTTTCTGATCTTGAGGAACCAAAGGGTAAGCATCAGGTACAAACAGGTGATGACACCAAGCACTCACTGATTAAAGTAGGAAATGTTAAGACATCAGATGGAAACAAGAATCCGTTGAGCAAGGTTTTATATGTACCTACAATTACCAAGAATTTGATGAGTGATCGACAGATTATGGAAAAGGGTTTGCACGTCAGGTTCAGCCAATATGGAGCATTTGTGGAGGATCCCCAGCATGGGTTCAGGTAGATTATTTACTTTTGAGCTTGAAGATACAAGGAATATTGCACTTTATAGCTACAAAGATCAAACACTTTCAGAGCTTGAAATCTAGCACAAGAGATTAGGGCATGTTGGTGAGAGAACTTTAAAACAAATATGTAGAGACCAATGTGTGCTTGGGATACCTAATGTATCCAACCAACACATGATTTATAAATATGAGGCTTGTCAGTTTGGAAAATCTCACACGTTAACTTTCTCAAGGAAAGGCTACATACATGAGGACTACCTAGAGCTTGTCCATATAGATGTACGGGGACCAAGTAAGGATCCCTGTTGAGACACGGGGATTAATAGACCCTAACCGCCTCACATGGAAGTGAGAGGTTTCTCCAAGTTGGAGCAAAGAATGAGAGGAGAGGTTCACCCACACTCATGGAGCAATGGCAACAATGGCCAACGTCACAAGGAGCAAAGGGGAACATCCTCCCAACCATGCACACACACATGCAAATCCATACACCAAGATCATCGCCTTGCACACAAGGAAGCAAGAGAGTAGCAATGACACCTTCTTCCATTACAAAAATGGAGGCCAAGGCCATGGCCAAGGGACCTCCTTTTACAAATGAGGCTCTTCTTTATATAGAGAAGAGAGGCATATGTGAATAAAAACATGTGGTCAAAAGACCACATGTGCTAAATCAAAAAGAGAATCTCTATGTGATATGGGACTAACCACCTAGAAGAGAGAGAGAGCGCGTGAGATTTCCTACGTGGGGATTTTGAGTTGTGCCAAAAAGCTACTTCATGGAAAAAGGCTTCAATACTTTAGACTAGAGGAAATATCAAAAAGGGGTTTTAGGAGAGTGTTCATATGGACATCTCCTAATTTGCAAAAAGGAGGTACTTTCATGAGGGCTAAAGGATGCCATAGCATGAGAAAAAATATGGGCAACCCTTGTAACAACACCCTCCTCCTCCTCCTAGACTTTGTCGCCCTCAACAAAGCTGAGAAATGAGATGCATATATTGCTGGACTGGTCCAAGTTTTGAGTCTTCCACTCAGCTACTCTGAAGCTTTTCAAATCTGAATTGTGCAAAGCTGCAAATCTTTGAATTAGCAAGTCGTCAATCTTCAAGTCTGCAACTCCATATTGTTGAGCGACACAATCCCCTTGGGGGGCAGTCAGCCCAGCATTCCTCCCACTATGCAGTCTTTGGTTAGGCTGGAAATGTCTCCTCAAAAAAGCTCCCAAACCTGAAATGTCATGAAAAAAGAGCAAGTAGACTGCATCTAATAATGGGATAATCATTCACTTCAAAGTTAGTTTCCACTTCAGGGGCATCCTCTTCTTCTGCAAGACTTTTCTTCTAGAGAGAAGAGTCCTGAAGATATGATTGTTCCTCATACTTCCAAACCTGCAAGCTTTTCATCAAGGAGGAAGATAAATGCATCGACATAAAGGTAGTTTAAATGAGTCAGCCGTCTTCTAATTCAACACATGTAGCACTTCCTTGTGGGGCTTCAAAACCTGCAACTCCAACAACTAACAGAAAGCACATACGATTTTAGAAACCAAACATCAAATGAAGCAGGGTGCATCCCGAAGCCTGCCATTAACTTATGTAACTGGTTTTCCCCTAGAGAAGTCCATCATCTGCTCCAACTCATATCAGGCCCCAAACTCAAATATGAACCCGAACAATGTCAACCATATGCAACCACTCTCGGCTTTTCCATTAAACATAAGTGAACACAAATAGTCATGACCAAACATATGAAGATAGCAAGCAAGTTATGAGATTCCAATAGTAGTAGCCTTCTACAAAAGATCAACAAACAATTCTGAGCCATCATCAACTTCTGTTTTCAACCTTTAAAACTCATGATATATTCCTGATGTCAAATTAGTATGAAGACATTCATCTCATTTCGGAAGAAATAAAAAACAAGCCCAATGAATCCAAGAACACCAAAAAACATTCAACCTTCCCACTACTTTCTAATAATAACCCCGAGTTGAACAATAAGGCAATCAACGAGGTAGAGCCTATCAAGAAGTATTTAACACGCATGGTCACTGATAGATTTTCAATATCTATAGGTGACATGCAACCGCCAACAAGAATGCCTGCTTTAGCCAAGTGATAAGATAAAAAACAACTTCCTATTTAAGCACTCCTAGCATTCCAATGTGTCCCTGTAGTTGTGAGCTCCCCCAACCTTAGAAAGCATTCTGTACCTACCAAGCTCAAATTGAAGTATGTTCTTTAAGCACGGCAATCACAAACTCGTCCAAAATGAGCATTGACTTCTAATTCCTACCCTTGTGCAAAAAGATTTTTTCCGAGTCTATGTTGACAACAACCCTATCAAGAGGAGTCAACTCATATAAAAATCAAGCAACTCATTATATGAGACTGGAACATGAAGCATGGCTAGGATGTGTTGACATGATCACCAAACCTCTGAGGATTAAAGAAACACATAATTCACAAGAGCATCTATAGGAGTCCAAAGGAATCAAAGCTAAGTTCTGTGTGTGTTAGCCTATACTGCATTAAGTGAGCATTGTAAAACCAGAGAATTTCTTCCTTGGCAAAAAAAGCAAACACTCATGACCTTTACAATTAAATAGTCCCAAATAGGTAAGAATCAACAACTTCACCCCTATGTGCATGTCAACTTGTAACTCTTCTTTGATGAATACCTGCTTACTGAACTTTTAGACAGTACAAGCATTATGCACTCACCCCTTCTTTCACTTAAGCCATTACCGAGTGGTACACAAATTCAATCATTCACAATCTGTGAACCTAAAAAGGTGTGAATACTTAAGTTGCAGAATGAAATGAGCAACTAGGTGGATCACATTTTCTGCAATTACAACTTATGAAATGAAGCTCCAAGCATTATGACCATATAGAAGTGAAAACCAGGTCACTTATGTAATACAGTAAACTATCCAACATCGATCATGGAGCTCCATGGCAGTTTAGAGGGAGCAAACTATACACAAACTCAAAACTCATTCAATGTTCCATACCCAGGACAAACACATTTGTCATTTTAAAACAAGGGGCCCTTGAATAAATGGGGATTCCAGAGATCGTAACTCATGTTTCCTATGGTCAGCAACATGCATAGTCATTGCCAAATAATGGCCTCTAGCCAGTCAACCACTATCCAAGAAAAAGTGTGGCTCGTACAGAGCCAAAACATAATCACAAAAAAGTTTGAGTGTAGTATTCAGTCCCCAAGTAGGGCATTCATGTTTCCTTCATCAATAACATCCCAATACACATCCAGCTGGAAACCCATTACACTTGTATGCACAGGTGGAAAAAAAATTAGTTCAGAAAAGCACATGCAATCATTAGAAATTCCTCGTAAGTTCTCCTCACCACACGTCAAGAAAAGAAGACTGTGGTAATAATCATATAGCCGAAGCACTCCAGTGGTCTTATTTACTGATTTGAATAGGAACCCGGCCTGCCCAAGTAATCCAAGACTCATTCTTGAACTCAACAAGCTATAACCCCTTTTTCCTCACGTCTTGTTCCGTCTTTGTCATCAACATCGAGGTCCTCGTGGTGTCATGGGCTGTAGAACCTTATCTGCTTTGGATCTGCAGATATTATCCCGTGTGAAGTGGTCAAGATTGAGCAATTGTCAGCAGCTTGTCATAACAACCTCTTTAGTCCTTCCTTTAAATCTGTTATGCTCCCATCCATGTTAGGTAAAAGCTCATTCTAGAGATTTTCAAAGACCACCAAAAATAATGTGCATAGTTGTTAGAAAAACTGAGGATCAACTTGAGCTCACAGATGCACATATGGGTGATAGAAAGCGACCCACAACATTCAAGCTCATTAGGTATTCACAGCAAGTGTCAAACACTTACATATCCAACTGTCATGATACTAACGTTCCTTCACTTCAAGGGTGGGGGACAGTTATACAACTTTACACAGTAAACATTAGGAGCACCCAAACAATAAAACCTTGCTAAAGCCTGTATGCCGACTACACGGAGTACATGACATTGTATTATGCTTCTTAATTGGACGTAGTCACTGTTATTAATCTTTCTCAGCATCCAGTAGTTCCGAGGACGAGTACACAAAGGACAAAAAGAAATCCAATATAATCGAGTTCACAACAAGATGTGGTTCCATAACATTGCAGTGGTCAAACAACTACCATAGATCTTATAGGTTCTTACAGTCAAGCATTAAGTCATCACCCAATCTTCAATCATGGGGTGCAAAAGGAGCAAGACTGCCCCGACCAGACCAGAAATCGTTACAGTTACTTAGAACTAGAGAATTACAACCTCTCTTGACATACATAGCTAGTTATCTGTCGCAAGTAACTCATAGGAGATGGCTTAGGGAACAACACCTTACCCTACCATAGATAGGCTTTTGAAGAGCACGAGGGAAAATCAGTAGGATTCCTCACGTGATTTAGAACCTCCAGGTGTAAATCTTCAGAAGCCAAAGGCAATATACCGCAACTAGCAGCAAAAACGATCTCGGCTCAGCAATACAGAGGGGGATATGCGGAACAATCCTTGAGATCACACCCAAGGGATGTGTCGATCCCGTCAGGAGGAAGCAAGCCCACTACAGAGCATAGAATCATACCCAGCTTGGCTCGGGTAGCGGAGTGAAAGGATGCCATCAGAAAACTTTTATCCTTTGCACATATGGTACACCACAACCCGTTCTGGCGCAGATGAGAGACAAGCGAGCACCGAGCTAGACTTTGAAGGACAGAGGGGGGGAGGCAAAAAGATGCCTTCGTTGTAATGCCAACTGGAAGGGACGCACTATGCAGGTAGGTGCAGATAGCAAGAAGGGGAAAGCCACCAGTAAGGTGTGCATTACCGGAAGACCAAGTCGACTCTGATGCGGGGAACGCCTGCCCAATAGTGCCTGAGATGCTTGAAGAGGATGGAGAAAAGAGAGAGAACCCCGCGCTTGCTCCACAAGTGCAATATGTCAAAGACATAGACACCCCCCTCAGCATGACGTTTTTGACAGAGAATTTACCTCCTCCCAGATGCGATGGAAGAGAGATGAACGGACCATACTAGCCACTCAAGAGAGAAATAGGTCCGAGAGTAGCGCTCTTGTGATAGCTTCATCTTTAAACAGAAAGGAAGCCATAACTCAACCACGAACACGGAGAGCGGAGGGTGAACCTGCACACTTAGGAAGAAACCTGCCCAAACGCACCAGACAAGACCTTGAGAGGCCCTCGAGAGATGCAAAAATGTGGTTGGCTTAAGAAGGCAAGCAATGAAGATAAGGAGAACAACACAGAGCAAAAACAATCGTAGGGATGCGCGCGATAGACTCTTGAACAGCCCAAATGACGCTCTGTGCAAGACCCTCAGTGGTCGATTTTGCACTTCACTGTAGGGGCAAAGGGAAGCAAGAGAGCTAGCACTGCGGCGGGTTATTGCCAAGCAACAGCGGGGACCACGACCCTTCCACCACCATTGCCAACAGAGGAGCTTCAGCTCAACAATGCATGGAGCGAAGCTCAACATGCACAGGAGTAGGAGGAAGCCTTGAAATTGAAATGCGGCAGATAGAGGCCTTATGAGTCACGGCGCGTTCATTCATGAAAGAGTTAATTCACCTTACCTACGCACACCCATGTGTACTAACTGGAATTTTGAAGTCCACAGTTCTCAAAGAAAATTTTTTTGTAGGAGTTTTTCTCGAAAATTTTGAATAGAAGAATAGGGCAAGAAAAAGGTGATACCCCTCATCCCTCTACCCAAGGCACTCACCACAAAAGGAAGCAAGAGAGTAGCAAATGACACCTTCTTCCATTACAAAAATGGAGGCCAAGGCCATGGCCAAGGGACCTCCTTTTACAAATGAGGCTCTTCTTTATATAGAGAAGAGAGGCATATGTGAATAAAAACATGTGGTCAAAAGACCACATGTGCTAAATCAAAAAGAGAATCTCTATGTGATATGGGACTAACCACCTAGAGAGAGAGAGAGAGCACGTGAGATTTCCTACGTGGGGATTTTGAGTTGTGCCAAAAAGCTACTTCATGGAAAAAGGCTTCAATACTTTAGACTAGGGGAAATATCAAAAAGGGGTTTTAGGAGAGTGTTCATATGGACATATCCTAATTAACAAAAATAAGGTACTTTCATGAGGGCTAAAGGATGCCATAGCATGAGAAAAAATATGGGCAACCCTTGTAACAACACCCTCCTCCTCCTAGACTTTGTCGCCCTCGACAAAGCTGAGAAATGAGATGCATATATTGCTGGACTGGTCCAAGTTTTGAGTCTTCCACTCAGCTACTCTGTAGCTTTTCAAATCTAAATTGTGCAAAGCTGCAAATCTTTGAATTAGCAAGTCATCAATCTTCAAGTCTGCAACTCCATATTGCTGAGCGACACAATCCCCTTGGGGGGCAGTCAGCCCAGCATTCCTCCCACTATGCAGTCTTTGGTTAGGCTGGAAATGTCTCCTCAAAAAAGCTCTCAAACCTGAAATGTCATGAAAAAAGAGCAAGTAGACTGCATCTAATAATGGGATAATCATTCACTTCAAAGTTAGTTTCCACTTCAGGGGCATCCTCTTCTTCTGCAAGACTTTTCTTCTAGAGAGAAGAGTCCTGAAGATATAATTGTTCCTCATACTTCCAAACCTGCAAGTTTTTCATCAAGGAGGAAGATAAATGCATCGACATAGGTAGTTTAAATGAGTCAGCCGTCTTCCAATTCAACACATGTAGCACTTCCTTGTGGGGCTTCAAAACCTGCAACTCCAAGAACTAACAGAAAGCACATACGATTTTAAAAACCAAACATCAAATGAAGCAGGGTGCATCCCGAAGCCTGCCATTAACTTATGTAACTGGTTTTCCCCTAGAGAAGTCCATCATCTGCTCCAACTGATATCAGGCCCCAAACTCAAACATGAACCCGAACAATGTCAACCATATGCAACCACTCTCGTCTTTTCCATTAAACATAAGTGAACACAAATAGTCATGATCGAACATATGAAGATAGCAAGCAAGTTATGAGATTCCAATAGTAGTAGCCTTCTACAAAAGATCAACAAACAATTCTGAGCCATCATCAACTTCTGTTTTCAACCTTTAAAACTCACGATATATTCCTAATGTCAAATTAGTATGAAGACATTCATCTCATGTTGGAAGAAATAAAAAACAAGCCCAATGAATCCAAGAACACCAAAAAACATTCAACCTTCCCACTGCTTTCTAATAATAACCCCGAGTTGAACAATAAGGCAATCAACGAGGTAGAGCCTATTAAGAAGTATTTAACACGCATGGTCACTGATAGATTTTCAATATCTATAGGTGACATGCAACCGCCAACAAGAATGCCTGCTTTAGCCAAGTGATAAGATAAAAAACAACTTCCTATTTAAGCACTCCTAGCATTCCAATGTGTCCCTATAGTTGTGAGCTCCCCCAACCTTAGAAAGCATTCTGTACCTACCAAGCTCAAATTGAAGTATGTTCTTTAAGCAGGGCAATCACAAACTCGGCCAAAATGAGCATTGACTTCTAATTCCTACCCTTGTGCAAAAAGATTTTTTTCGAGTCTATGTTGACAACAACCCTATCAAGAGGAGTCAACACATATAAAAATCAAGCAACTCATTATATGAGACCTGAACATGAAGCATGGCTAGGATGTGTTGACATGATCACCAAACCTCTGAGGATTAAAGAAACACATCATTCACAAGAGCATCTATAGGAGTCCCAAGGAATCAAAGCTAAGTTCTGTGTGTGTTAGCCTATACTACATTAAGTGAGCATTGTAAAACCAAAGAATTTCTTCCTTGTCAAAAAAAGCAAACAGTCATGACCTTTACAATTAAATAGTCCCAAATAAGTAAGAATCAACAACTTCACCCCTATGTGCATGTCAACTTGTAACTTTCCTTTGATGAATACCTGCTTAGTGAGCTTTTAGACAGTACAAGCATTATGCACTCACCCCTTCTTTCACTTAAGCCATTACCGAGTGGTACACAAAGTCAATCATTCACAATCTATCAACCTAAAAAGGTGTGAATACTTAAGTTGCAGAATGAAATGAGCAACTAGGTGGATCACATTTTCTGCAATTACAGCTTATGAAATGAAGCTCCAAGCATTATGACCATATAGAAGTGAAAACCAGTTCACTTATGTTATACAGTAAACTATCCAACATCGATCATGGAGCTCCATGGCAGTTTAGAGGGAGCAAACTATACACAAACTCAAAACTCATTCAATGTTCCATACCCAAGACAAACACATTTGTCATTTTAAAACAAGGGGCCCTTGAATAAATGGGGATTCTAGAGATCGTAACTCATGTTTCCTATGGTCAGCAACATGCATAGTCATTGCCAAATAATGGCCTCTAGCCAGTCAACCACTATCCAAGAAAAAGTGTGGCTCGTACAGAGCCAAAACATAATCACAAAAAAGTCCGAGTGCAGTATTCAGTCCCCAAGTAGGGCAGTCACCTTTCCTTCATCAATAACATCCCAATACACATCCAGCTGGAAACCCATTACACTTGTATGCACAGGTGGAAAAAAAATTAGTTCAGAAAAGCACATGCAATCATTAGAAATTCCTCGTAAGTTCTCCTCACCACACGTCAAGAAAAGAAGACTGTGGTAATAATCATATAGCCGAAGCACTCCAGTGGTCTTATTTACTGATTTGAATAGGAACCCGGCCTGCCCAAGTAATCCAAGACTCATTCTTGAACTCAACAAGCTATAACCCCTTTTCCTCACGTCTTGTTCCGTCTTTGTCATCAACATCGAGGTCCTCGTGGTGTCATGGGCTGTAGAACCTTATCTGCTTTGGATCTGCAGATATTATCCCGTGTGAAGTGGTCAAGATTGAGCAATTGTCAGCAGCTTGTCATAACAACCTCTTTAGTCCTTCCTTTAAATCTGTTATGCTCCCATCCATGTTAGGTAAAAGCTCATTCTAGAGATTTTCAAAGACCACCAGAAATAATGTGCATAGTTGTTAGAAAAACCGAGGATCAACTTGAGCTCACAGACGCACATATGGGTGATAGAAAGCGACCCACAACATTCAAGCTCATTAGGTATTGACAGCAAGTGTCAAACACTTACATATATCATGATAGTAACGTTCCTTCACTTAAAAGGCTGGGGGACAGTTATACAACTTTACACAGTAAACATTAGGAGCACCCAAACAATAAAACCTTGCTAAAGCCTGTATGCCGACTACACGGAGTACATGACTTTGTATTATGCTTCTTAATTGGACGTAGTCACTGTTATCAATCTTTCTCAGCATCCAGTAGTTCCGAGGACGAGTACACAAAGGACAAAAAGAAATCCAATATAATCGAGTTCACAACAAGATGTGGTTCCATAACATTGCAGCGGTCAAACAACTACCATAGACCTTATAGGTTCTTACAGTCAAGCATTAAGTCATCACCCAATCTTCAATCATGGGGTGCATAAGGAGCAAGACTACCCCGACCAGACCAGAAATCGTTATAGTTACTTAGAACTAGAGAACGACAACCTCTCCTGACATACATAGCTAGTTATCTGTCGCAAGTAACTCATAGGAGATGACTTAGGGAACAACACCTTACCCTACCATAGATAGGCTTTTGAAGAGCAGGAGGGAAAATCAGTAGGATTCCTCACCTGATTCAGAACCTCCAGGTGTAAATCTTTAGAAGCCAAAGGCAATATACCGCAACCAGCAGCAAAAAGGATCTCGGCTCAGCAATACAGAGGGGGATATGGAGAACAATCCTTGAGATCACACCAAGGGATGTGTCGATCCCGTGAGGAGGAAGCAAGCCCACCACAGAGCATAGAATCATACCCAGCTTGGCTCGGGTAGCGGAGTGAAAGGATGCCATCAGACAACTTTTAGCCTTTGCACATATGGTACACCACAACCCGTTCTGGAACAGATGAGAGACAAGCGAGCACCGAGCTAGACTTTGAAGGTGAGAGGGGGGGAAGGCAAAAAGATGCCTTCGCTGTAATGCCAACTGGAAGGGAAGCACTATGCGGGTAGGTGCAGATAGCAAGAAGGGGAAAGCCACCAGTAAGGTGTGCATTACCGGAAGACCAGGTCGACTCTGATGCGGGGAACGCCTGCCCAATAGTGCCTGAGATGCTTGAAGAGGATGTAGAAAAGAGAGAGAACCCCGCGCTTGCTCCACAAGTGCAATATGACAAAGACGTAGACACCCCCCTCAGCATGACGTTTCTGACAGAGAATTTACCGCCTCCCAGAAAGTAGCCACTCAAGAGAGAAATAGGTCTGAGAGTAGCACTCTTGTGATAGCTTCATCTTTAAACAGAAAGGAAGCCATAACTCAACCACGAACACAGAGAGCCGAGGCTGAACCTGCACACTTAGGAAGAAACCTGCCCAAACGCACCAGGCAAGACCTTGAGAGGCCCTCGAGAGATGCAAAAATGTGGTTGGCTCAAGAAGGCAAGCAATGAAGATAAGGAGAACAACACAGAGCAAAAATAATCGTAGGGATGCGCGCGATAGACTCTTGAACAGCCCAAATGACGCTCTGTGCAAGACCCTGAGTGTCCAATTCTGCACTTCACTGTAGGGGCAAAGGGAAGCAAGAGAGCTAGCACTGCGGTGGGTTATTGCCAAGCAAGAGCGGGGACCACGACCCTTCCACCACCATTGCCAACAGAGGAGCTTCGGCTCAACAATGCATGGAGCGAAGCTCAACATGCGCAGGAGCAGGAGGAAGCCTTGAAACTGAAATGCGGCAGATAGAGGCCTTATGAGTCACGGCGCGTTCATTCATGAAAGAGTTAATTCACCTTACCTACGCACACCCATGTGTACTAACAGGAATTTTGAAGTCCACAGTTCTCAAAGAAAATTTTTTTGTAGGAGTTTTTCTCGAAAATTTTGAATAGAACAATAGGGCAAGAAAAAGGTGATACCCCTCATCCCTCTACCCAAGGCACTCACCACAAAAGAGGTGTCAGAGATGGAGAGTGATGCCAAGTGTGTGTGTGGGAGTGTGTGTATGTGAGAGGGAGAGAAAGAGAGAGAAGGGGGTTAGTGGATGTTTTTGTGCAAGAAACAAACAAAAATGAACTAAAACTACTTTAAAAATTAAAACGAGAGAGGTACCCAAAGCCAACCGAAGGCCACACGTATTCATCCTCATCCAAGTGTCAAGGTGCATCTCACATAGTATGGACACGCAAACTTGGAAAAAACCAACGGCTAAAGGCCGACGTCCCCGGCAACGGCGCCAAAATTGTTCAGACAAGGGGAACAACAGACCCTAACCGCCTCACATGGAAGTGAGAGGTTTCTCCAAGTTGGAGCAAAGAATGAGAGGAGAGGTTCACCCACACTCATGGAGCAATGGCAACAATGGCCAACGTCACAAGGAGCAAAGGGGAACATCCTCCCAACCATGCACACACACATGCAAATCCATACACCAAGATCATCGCCTTGCACACAAGGAAGCAAGAGAGTAGCAAATGACACCTTCTTCCATTACAAAAATGGAGGCCAAGGCCATGGCCAAGGGACCTCCTTTTACAAATGAGGCTCTTCTTTATATAGAGAAGAGAGGCATATGTGAATAAAAACATGTGTTCAAAAGACCACATGTGCTAAATCAAAAAGAGAATCTCTATGTGATATGGGACTAACCACCTAGAGAGAGAGAGAGCGCGTGAGATTTCCTACGTGGGGATTTTGAGTTGTGCCAAAAAGCTACTTCATGGAAAAAGGCTTCAATACTTTAGACTAGAGGAAATATCAAAAAGGGGTTTTAGGAGAGTGTTCATATGGACATCTCCTAATTTACAAAAAGAAGGTACTTTCATGAGGGCTAAAGGATGCCATAGCATAAGAAAAAATATGGGCAACCCTTGTAACAACACCCTCCTCCTCCTAGACTTTGTCGCCCTCGACAAAGCTGAGAAATGAGATGCATATATTGCTGGACTGGTCCAAGTTTTGAGTCTTCCACTCAGCTACTCTGAAGCTTTTCAAATCTGAATTGTGCAAAGCTGCAAATCTTTGAAGTAGCAAGTCATCAATCTTCAAGTCTGCAACTCCATATTGCTGAGCGACACAATCCCCTTGGGGGGAAGTCAGCCCAGCATTCCTCCCACTATGCAGTCTTTGGTTAGGCTGGAAATGTCTCCTCAAAAAAGCTCCCAAACCTGAAATGTCATGAAAAAAGAGGAAGTAGACTACATCTAATAATGGGATAATCATTCACTTCAAAGTTAGTTTCCACTTCAGGGGCATCCTCTTCTTCTGCAAGACTTTTCTTCTAGAGAGAAGAGTCCTGAAGATATGATTGTTCCTCATACTTCCAAACCTGCAAGCTTTTCATCAAGGAAGAAGATAAATGCATCGAGATAAAGGTAGTTTAAATGAGTCAGCCGTCTTCCAATTCAACACATGTAGCACTTCCTTGTGGGGCTTCAAAACCTGCAACTCCAAGAACTAACAGAAAGCACATACGATTTTAAAAACCAAACATCAAATGAAGCAGGGTGCATCCCAAAGCCTGCCATTAACTTATGTAACTGGTTTTCCCCTAGAGAAGTCCATCATCTGCTCCAACTGATATCAGGCCCCAAACTCAAACATGAACCCGAACAATGTCAAACATATGCAACCACTCTCGTCTTTTCCATTAAACATAAGTGAACACAAATAGTCATGACCGAACATATGAAGATAGCAAGCAAGTTATGAGATTCCAATAGTAGTATCCTTCTACAAAAGATCAACAAACAATTCTGACCCATCATCAACTTCTGTTTTCAACCTTTAAAACTCACGATATATTCCTAATGTCAAATTAGTATGAAGACATTCATCTCATGTTGGAAGAAATAAAAAACAAGCCCAATGAATCCAAGAACACCAAAAAACATTCAACCTTCCCACTACTTTCTAATAATAACCCTGAGTTGAACAATAAGGCAATCAACGAGGTAGATCCTATCAAGAAGTATTTAACACGCATGGTCACTGATAGATTTTCAATATCTATAGGTGACATGCAACCGCCAACAAGAATGCCTGCTTTAGCCAAGTGATAAGATAAAAAACAACTTCCTATTTAAGCACTCCTAGCATTCCAATGTGTCCCTGCAGTTGTGAGCTCCCCCAACCTTCGAAAGCATTCTGTACCTACCAAGCTCAAATTGAAGTATGTTCTTTAAGCACGGCAATCACAAACTCGGCCAAAATGAGCATTGACTTCTAATTCCTACCCTTCTGCAAAAAGATTTTTTCCGAGTCTATGTTGACAACAACCCTATCAAGAGGAGTCAACTCATATAAAAATCAAGCAACTCATTATATGAGACTGGAACATGAAGCATGGCTAGGATGTGTTGACATGATCACCAAACCTCTGAGGATTAAAGAAACACATCATTCACAAGAGCATCTATAGGAGTCCCAAGGAATCAAAGCTAAGTTTTGTGTGTGTTAGCCTATACTGCATTAAGTGAGCATTGTAAAACCAGAGAATTTATTCCTTGGCAAAAAAAGCAAACACTCATGACCTTTACAATTAAATAGTCCCAAATAGGTAAGAACCAACAACTTCACCCCTATGTGCATGTCAACTTGTAACTTTCCTTTGATGAATACCTGCTTACTGAACTTTTAGACAGTACAAGCATTATGCACTCACCCCTTCTTTCACTTAAGCCATTACCGAGTGGTACACAAAGTCAATCATTCACAATCTGTGAACCTAAAAAGGTGTGAATACTTAAGTTGCAGAATGAAATGAGCAACTAGGTGGATCACATTTTTTGCAATTACAGCTTATGAAATGAAGCTCCAAGCATTATGACCATATAGAAGTGAAAACCAGGTCACTTATGTAATACAGTAAACTATCCAACATCGATCATGGAGCTCCATGGCAGTTTAGAGGGAGAAAACTATACACAAACTCAAAACTCATTCAATGTTCCATACCCAGGACACACACATTTGTCATTTTAAAACAAGGGGCCCTTGAATAAATGGGGATTCCAGAGATCGTAACTCATGTTTCCTATGGTCAGCAACATGCATAGTCATTGCCAAATAATGGCCTCTAACCAGTCAACCACTATCCAAGAAAAAGTAATGCTCGTACAGAGCCAAAACATAATCACAAAAAAGTTCGAGTGCAGTACTCAGTCCCCAAGTAGGGCAGTCACCTTTCCTTCATCAATAACATACCAATACACATCCAGCTGGAAACCCATTACACTTGTATGCACAGGTGGAAAAAAAATTAGTTCAGAAAAGCACATGCAATCATTAGAAATTCCTCGTAAGTTCTCCTCACCACACGTCAAGAAAAGAAGACTGTGGTAATAATCATATAGCCGAAGCACTCCAGTGGTCTTATTTACTGATTTGAATAGGAACCCGGCCTGCCCAAGTAATCCAAGACTCATTCTTGAACTCAACAAGCTATAACCCCTTTTTCCTCACGTCTTGTTCCGTCTTTGTCATCAACATCGAGGTCCTGGTGCTGTCATGGGCTGTAGAACCTTATCTGCTTTGGATCTGCAGATATTATCCCGTGTGAAGTGGTCAAGATTGAGCAATTGTCAGCAGCTTGTCATAACAACCTCTTTAGTCCTTCCTTTAAATCTGTTATGCTCCCATCCATGTTAGGTAAAAGCTCATTCTAGAGATTTTCAAAGACCACCAAAAATAATGTGCATAGTTGTTAGAAAAACCGAGGATCAACTTGAGCTCACAGAGGCACATATGGGTGATAGAAACCGACCCACAACATTCAAGCTCATTAGGTATTGACAGCAAGTGTTAAACACTTACATATCCAACTGTCATGATACTAACGTTCCTTCACTTCAAGGGTGGGGGACAGTTATACAACTTTACACAGTAAACATTAGGAGCACCTAAACAGTAAAACCTTACTAAAGCTTGTATGCCGACTACACAGAGTACATGACATTGTATTATGCTTCTTAATTGGACGTAGTCACTGTTATCAATCTTTCTCAACATCCAGTAGTTCCGAGGACGAGTACACAAAGGACAAAAACAAATCCAATATAATCGAGTTCACAACAAGATGTGGTTCCATAACATTGCAGTGGTCAAACAACTACCATAGACCTTATAGGTTCTTACAGTCAAGCATTAAGTCATCACCCAATCTTCAATCATGGGGTGCAAAAGGAGCAAGACTGCCCCGACCAGACCAGAAATCGTTACAGTTACTTAGACTAGAGAATGACAACCTACCCTGACATACATAGCTAGTTATCTGTCGCAAGTAACTCATAGGAGATGGCTTAGGTAACAACACCTTACCCTACCATAGATAGGCTTTTGAAGAGCAGGAGGGAAAATCAATAGGATTCCTCACGTGATTCAGAACCTCCAGGTGTAAATCTTCAGAAGCCAAAGGCAATATACCGCAACCAGCAGCAAAAACGATCTCGGCTCAGCAATACAGAGGGGGATATGCGGAACAATCCTTGAGATCACCCCAAGGGATGTGTCGATCCCGTCAGGAGGAAGCAAGCCCACCACAGAGCATAGAATCATACCCAGCTTGGCTCGGGTAGCGGAGTGAAAGGATGCCATCAGACAACTTTTAGCCTTTGCACATATGGTACACCACAACCCGTTCTGGTGCAGATGAGAGACAAGCGAGCACCGAGCTAGACTTTGAAGGTCAGAGGGGGGGAGGCAAAAAGATGCCTTCGCTGTAATGCCAACTAGAAGGGAAGCACTATGCGGGCAGCTGCAGATAGCAAGAAGGGGAAAGCCACCAAAAAGGTGTGCATTACCGGAAGACCAGGTCGACTCTGATGCGGGGAACGCCTGCCCAATAGTGCCTGAGATGCTTGAAGAGGATGGAGAAAAGAGAGAGAACCCCGCGCTTGCTCCACAAGTGCAATATGACAAAGACATAGACACCCCCCTCAGCATGACGTTTCTGACAGAGAATTTACCGCCTCCCAAGTGCGATGGAAGAGAGATGAACCGACCATACTACACACTCAAGAGAGAAATAGGTCCGAGAGTAGCGCTCTTGTGATAGCTTCATCTTTAAACAAAAAGGAAGCCATAACTCAACCACGAACACGGAGAGTCGAGGCTGAACCTGCACACTTAGGAAGAAACCTGCCCAAACGCACCAGGCAAGACCTTGAGGCCCTCGAGAGATGCAAAAATTTGGTTGGCTCAAGAAGGCAAGCAATGAAGATAAGGAGAACAACACAGAGCAAAAACAATCGTAGGGATGCGCGCGATAGACTCTTGAACAGCCCAAATGACGCTCTTTGCAAGACCCTGAGTGGTCGATTCTGCACTTCACTGTAGGGGCAAAGGGAAGCAAGAGAGCTAGCACTGCGGTGGGTTATTGCCAAGCAACAGCGAGGACCACGACCCTTCCACCACCATTGCCAACAGAGGAGCTTCGGCTCAACAATGCATGGAGCGAAGCTCAACATGCGCAGGAGCAGGAGGAAGTATGGACACGCAAACTTGGAAAAAACCAACGGCTAAAGGCCGACGTCCCCGGCCACGGCGCCAAAATTGTTGAGACAAGGGGAACAACAGACCCTAACCGCCTCACATGGAAGTGAGAGGTTTCTCCAAGTTGGAGCAAAGAATGAGAGGAGAGGTTCACCCACACTCATGGAGCAATGGCAACAATGGCCAACGTCACAAGGAGCAAAGGGGAACATCCTCCCAACCATGCACACACACATGCAAATCCATACACCAAGATCATCGCCTTGCACACAAGGAAGCAAGAGAGTAGCAAATGACACCTTCTTCCATTACAAAAATGGAGGCCAAGGCCATGGCCAAGGGACCTCCTTTTACAAATGAGGCTCTTCTTTATATAGAGAAGAGAGGCATATGTGAATAAAAACATGTGGTCAAAAGACCACATGTGCTAAATCAAAAAGAGAATCTCTATGTGATATGGGACTAACCACCTAGAGAGAGAGAGAGCGCGTGAGATTTCCTACGTGGGGATTTTGAGTTGTGCCAAAAAGCTACTTCATCGAAAAAGGCTTCAATACTTTAGACTAGAGGAAATATCAAAAAGGGGTTTTAGGAGAGTGTTCATATGGACATCTCCTAATTTACAAAAAGAAGGTACTTTCATGAGGGCTAAAGGATGCCATAGCATGAGAAAAAATATGGGCAACCCTTGTAACAACACCCTCCTCCTCCTAGACTTTGTCGCCCTCGACAAAGCTGAGAAATGAGATGCATATATTGCTGGACTGGTCCAAGTTTTGAGTCTTCCACTCAGCTACTCTCAAATCTGAATTGTGCAAAGCTGCAAATCTTTGAATTAGTCGGTCGTCAATCTTCAAGTCTGCAACTCCATATTGCTGAGCGACACAATCCCCTTCGGGGGCAGTCAGCCCAGCATTCCTCCCACTATGCAGTCTTTGGTTAGGCTGCAAATGTCTCCTCAAAAAAGCTCCCAAACCCTAAATGTCATGAAAAAAGAGCAAGTAGACTGCATCTAATAATGGGATAATCATTCACTTCAAAGTTAGTTTCCACTTCAAGGGCATCCTCTTCTTCTAAAAGACTTTTCTTCTATTGAGAAGAGTCCTGAAGATATGATTGTTCCTCATACTTCCAAACCTGCAAGCTTTTCATCAAGGAGGAAGATAAATGCATCGACATAGGTAGTTTAAATGAGTCAGCGGTCTTCCAATTCAACACATGTAGCACTTCCTTGTGGGGCTTCAAAACCTGCAACTCCAAGAACTAACAAAAAGCACATACGATTTTAAAAACAAAACATCAAATGAAGCAGGGTGCATCCCGAAGCCTGCCATTAACATATGTAACTGGTTTTCCCCTAGAGAAGTCCATCATCTGCTCCAACTGATATCAGGCCCCAAACTCAAACATGAACCCGAACAATGTCAACCATATGCAACCACTCTCGTCTTTTTCATTAAACATAAGTGAACACAAATAGTCATGACCGAACATATGAAGATAGCAAGCAAGTTATGAGATTCCAATAGTAGTAGCCTTCTACAAAAGATCAACAAACATATCTGAGCCATCATCAACTTCTGTTTTCAACCTTTAAAACTCACGATATATTCATGATGTGAAATTAGTATGAAGACATTCATCTCATGTTGGAAGAAATAAAAAACAAGCCCAATGAATCCAAGAACACCAAAAAACATTCAACCTTCCCACTGCTTTCTAATAATAACCCCAAGTTGAACAATAAGGCAATCAACGAGGTAGAGCCTATCAAGAAGTATTTAACACGCATGGTCACTAATAGATTTTCAATATCTATAGGTGACATGCAACCGCCAACAAGAATGCCTGCTTTAGCCAAGTGATAAGATAAAAAACAACTTCCTATTTAAGCACTCCTAGCATTCCAATGTGTCCCTGCAGTTGTGAGCTCCCCCAACCTTAGAAAGCATTTTGTACCTACCATGCTCAAGTGAAAGTATGTTCTTTAAGCAGGGCAATCACAAACTCGGCCAAAATGAGCATTGACTTCTAATTCCTACCCTTGTGCAAAAAGATTTTTTCCGAGTCTATGTTGACAACAACCCTATCAAGAGGAGTCAACTCATATAAAAATCAAGCAACTCATTATATGAGACTGGAACATGAAGCATGGCTAGGATGTGTTGACATGATCACCAAACCTCTGAGGATTAAAGAAACACATCATTCACAAGAGCATCTATAGGAGTCCCAAGGAATCAAAGCTAAGTTCTGTGTGTGTTAGCCTATACTGCATTAAGTGAGCATTGTAAAACCAGAGAATTTCTTCCTTGGCAAAGAAAGCAAACACTCATGACCTTTACAATTAAATAGTCCCAAATAGGTAAGAATCAACAACTTCACCCCTATGTGCATGTCAACTTGTAACTCTTCTTTGATGAATACCTACTTACTGAACATTTAGACAGTACAAGCATTATGCACTCACCCCTTCTTTCACTTAAGCCATTACCGAGTGGTACACAAAGTCAATCATTCACAATCTGTGAACCTAAAAAGGTGTGAATACTTAAGTTGCAGAATGAAATGAGCAACTAGGTGGATCACATTTTCTGCAATTACAGCTTATGAAATGAAGCTCCAAGCATTATGACCATATAGAAGTGAAAACCAGGTCACTTATGTAATACAGTAAACTATCCAACATCGATCATGGAGCTCCATGGCAGTTTAGAGGGAGCAAACTATACACAAACTCAAAACTCATTCAATGTTCCATACCAAGGACAAACACATTTGTCATTTTAAAACAAGGGGCCCTTGAATAAATGGGGATTCCAGAGATCGTAACTCATGTTTCCTATGGTCAGCAACATGCATGGTCAGTGCCAAATAATGGACTCTAGCAAGTCAACCACTATCCAAGAAAAAGTGTGGCTCGTACACAGCCAAAACATAATCACAAAAAAGTCCAAGTGCAGTATTCAGTCCCCAAGTAGGGCAATCACCTTTCCTTCATCAATAACATCCCAATACACATCCAGCTGGAAACCCATTACACTTGTATGCACAGGTGGAAAAAAAATTAGTTCAGAAAAGCACATGCAATCATTAGAAAATTCCTCGTAAGTTCTCCTCACCACACGTCAAGAAAAGAAGACTGTGGTAATAATCATATAGCCGAAGCACTCCAGTGGTCTTATTTACTAATTTGAATAAGAACCCGGCCTTCCCAAGTAATCCAAGACTCATTCTTCAACTCAACAAGCTATAACCCCTTTTTCCTCACGTCTTGTTCTGTCTTTGTCATCAACATCAAGGTCCTCATGGTGTCATGGGCTGTAGAACCTTATCTGCTTTGGATCTGCAGATATTATCCCGTGTGAAGTGGTGAAGATTGAGCAATTGTCAGCAGCTTGTCATAACAACCTCTTTAGTCCTTCCTTAAATCTGTTATGCTCCCATCCATGTTAGGTAAAAGCTCATTCTAGAGATTTTCCAAGACCACCAGAAATAATGTGCATAGTTGTTAGAAAAACCGAGGATCAACTTGAGCTCGCGACGCACATATGGGTGATAGAAAGCGACCCACAACATTCAAGCTCATTAGGTATTGACACCAAGTGTCAAACACTTACATATCCAACTGTCATGATACTAACATTCCTTCACTTCAAGGGTGGGGGACAGTTATACAACTTTACACAGTAAACATTAGGAGCACCCAAACAATAAAACCTTACTTAAGCTTGTATGCCGACTACAGGGAGTACATGACATTGTATTATGCTTCTTAATTGGACGTAGTCACTGTTATCAATCTTTCTCAGCATCCAGTAGTTCCGAGGACGAGTACACAAAGGACAAAAAGAAATCCAATATAATCGATTTCACAACAAGATGTGGTTCCATAACATTGCAGTGGTCAAACAACTACCATAGACCTTATAGGTTCTTACAGTCAAGCATTAAGTCATCAGCCAATCTTCAATCATGGGGTGCAAAAGGAGCAAGACTGCCCCGATGAGACCAGAAATTGTTACAGTTACTTAGAACTAGAGAATGACAACCTCTCCTGACATACATAGCTAGTTATCTGTAGCAAGTAACTCATAGGAGATGGCTTAGGGAACAACACCTTACCCTACCATAGATAGGCTTTTGAAGAGCAGGAGGGAAAATCAGTAGGATTCCTCACGTGATTCAGAACCTCCAGGTGTAAATCTTCAGAAGCCAAAGGCAATATACCTCAACCAGCAGCAAAAACGATCTCGGCTCAACAATACAGAGGGGGATATGCGGAACAATCCTTGAGATCACACCAAGGGATGTGTCGATCCCGTCAGGAGGAAGCAAGCCCACCACAGAGCATAGAATCATACCCAGCTTGGCTCGGGTAGCGGAGTGAAAGGATGCCATTAGACAACTTTTAGCCTTTGCACATATGGTACACCACAACCCGTTCTGGCGCAGATGAGAGACAAGCGAGCACCGAGCTAGACTTTGAAGGTCAGAGGGGGGGAGGCAAAAAGATGCCTTCGCTGTAATGCCAACTGGAAGGGAAGCACTATGCGGGCAGGTGCAGATAGCAAGAAGGGGAAAACCACCAGTAAGGTGTGCATTACCGGAAGACCAGGTCGACTCTGATGCGGGGAACGCCTGCCCAATAGTGCCTGAGATGCTTGAAGAGGATGGAGAAAAGAGAGAGAACCCCGCGCTTGCTCCACAAGTGCAATATGACAAAGACATAGACACCCCCCTCAGCATGACGTTTCTGACAGAGAATTTACCGCCTCCCAGGTGCGATGGAAGAGAGATGAACCGACCATACTAGCCACTCAAGAGAGAAATAGGTCCGAGAGCAGCGCTCTTGTGATAGCTTCATCTTTAAACAGAAAGGAAGCCATAACTCAACCACGAAAACAGAGAGCCGAGGCTGAACCTGCACACTTAGGAAGAAACCTACCCAAACGCACTAGGCAAGACCTTGAGAGGCCCTCGAGAGATGCAAAAATGTGGTTGGCTCAGGAAGGCAAGCAATGAAGATAAGGAGAACAACACAGAGCAAAAACAATCATAGGGATGCGCACGATAGACTCTTGAACAGCCCAAATGACGCTCTGTGCAAGACCTTGAGTGGTCGATTTTGCACTTCACTGTAGGGGCAAAGGGAAGCAAGAGAGCTAGCACTGTGGTGGGTTATTGCCAAGCAACAGCGGAGACCACGACCCTTCCACCACCATTTCCAACAGAGGAGCTTCGGCTCAACAATGCATGGAGCGAAGCTCAACATGCGCAGGAGCAGGAGGAAGCCTTGAAACTGAAATGCGGCAGATAGAGGCCTTACGAGTCACGGCACGTTCATTCATGAAAGAGTTAATTCACCTTACCTACGCACACCCATGTGTACTAACTGGAATTTTGAAGTCCACAGTTCTCAAAGAAAATTTTTTTGTAGGAGTTTTTCTCGAAAATTTTGAATAGAAGAATAGGGCAAGAAAAAGGTGATACCCCTCATCCCTCTACCCAAGGCACTCACCACAAAAGAGGTGTCAGAGATGGAGAGTGATGCCAAGTGTGTGTGTGGGAGTGTGTGTATGTGAGAGGGAGAGAAAGAGGGAGAAGGGGGTTAGTGGATGTTTTTGTGCAACAAACAAACAAAAATGAACTAAAACTACTTCAAAAATTAAAAGGAGAGAGTACCCAAAGCCAACAGAAGGCCACACGTATTCATCCTCCTCCAAGTGTCAGGGTGCATCTCACAAAGTATGGACACGCAAACTTGGAAAAAACCAACGGCTAAAGGCCGACGTCCCCGGCAACGGCGCCAAAATTGTTGAGACAAGGGGAACAACAGACCCTAACCGCCTCACATGGAAGTGAGAGGTTTCTCCAAGTTGGAGCAAAGAATGAGAGGAGAGGTTCACCCACACTCATGGAGCAATGCCAACAATGGACAACGTCACAAGGAGCAAAGGGGAACATCCTCCCAACCATGCACACACACATGCAAATCCATACACCAAGATCATCGCCTTGCACACAAGGAAGCAAGAGAGTAGCAAATGACACCTTCTTCCATTACAAAAATGGAGGCCAAGGCCATGGCCAAGGGACCTCCTTTTACAAATGAGGCTCTTCTTTATATAGAGAAGAGAGGCATATGTGAATAAAAACATGTGGTCAAAAGACCACATGTGCTAAATCAAAAAGAGAATCTCTATGTGATATGGGACTAACCACCTAGAGAGAGAGAGAGCGCGTGAGATTTTTTACGTGGGGATTTTGAGTTGTGCCAAAAAGCTACTTCATGGAAAAAGGCTTCAATACTTTAGACTAGAGGAAATATCAAAAAGGGGTTTTAGGAGAGTGTTCATATGGACATCTCCTAATTTACAAAAAGAAGGTACTTTCATGAGGGCTAAAGGATGCCATAGCATGAGAAAAAATATGGGCAACCCTTGTAACAACAATCCCTCAATCTGTGGATCAAGGTATTATGTATCTTTCATTGATGACTATTGTAGGTGGACTGTATTGTACTATATGAAGCACAAAGATGAAGTATTCAGTTGCTTTAAAAAGTATCTTGCACTTGTTGAAAACCAAACATGGATAAACCTAAAGAGGCTAAGGTCAGATGGAGGAGGTGAGTACTTCTCAAATGAGTTTGATGCATTCTTGCAGGGTTGTTGAATCAAGAGAGAAACCTCAACAAGGTATACCCCTGAGCAAAATGGGGTGGCAGATAGGAAAAATAGATTAATTGTTGAAACAGCTATCTCTATGTTAAATGAGAAAAAATTACCTAACTACTTATGGTCAGAGAGTGTATCTACTGTTACTTATCTTATAAATAGTTTGCCATCAAAATCTCTTAATGGGATCACCCCATATGAAGCATGGCATGGTAGAAGACCTTCACTTGATCATTGCAGGATCTTTGGATGTGTAGCTTATGTACATATCCCCTCTCAGATAAGAGGTAAGCTAGACCCTATGGCACAGAAGTGCATCTTTATAGGGTATGACTTGAATAAAAAAGGATACAGATTCTACAACCCTTCAAACAAAGGATTCATTGTCAGTAGAGATGTTGTCTTTGATGAGAATGACTCTTGGTTTGATAATGAATGTAGGAAAGTAAAACTACCTTATGACTTGGAAGAGGAGTTTCCAAGCCTCACTAAGGAGGAGCCTAGTCAAAATGGAGATATGAATTCCGATGATGAGTACATCATCAACCTAGAAGATTTCAAAGCATGGAAGTCCAAAGGCAAAGTCAAGATGAAGAGGTTGAAGGATATACCAGAATCATCCAACCAAGCAATCACAAGATCACAAAGGGAGAGCAAAAAACCAATCAGATATGGGTATGACACTTGCCTAGTTACTAAACACTCTATTTATCTTGCAAAAGACTTTTCATTTGAAGATCCATCATCATATGAAGAAGCAAAGACCAAGGCAGAATGGAAGGAAGCTATGGATGAGGAAATTGAAGCACTCAAGGAGAATGATACTTGGAAGCTAAATGGATCTATAAGATCAAAGCTAGACTTGTGGCTAAGGGTCTTGCACAAACCCAAGGAGTTGATTATGAAGAAACCTTCTCACCTGTGGCCAAGATGCCAACCATTAGGGTATTGGTAGGTGTGGCTGCATCAAAGAATTGGAACATGTATCAATTGGATGTAAAAAATGCATTTCTGAATGGCTCGATTTTAGAGGAGGTGTACATGTCTCAACCTCTTGGTTATGAGGATCCAAACAAGGTAACATATGTATGTAAATTGAACAAAGCTCTTTATGGGTTGAAGCAAGCACCTAGGGCATGGAACCATAGGTTGACTACATATATGTTGATGATATCATACTCACAGGAAATGATGCAGGAGTTAGTGACCTTGGATCACTAAAATATGATGCAGGAGTTCAAGATTAGTGACCTTGGATCACTAAAATATTTTCTTGGACTTGAGTTAGTCTACACTAACTCTGGAATTTATATTACTCAGAGAAAGTATATACAGGAGATGTTGAAGAAGTTTCATTTGCAGGATGCCAAAGTTGCAAGTACTCCAATGGAGGTAAACCTAAAATTAAGTGCTCATGAAGGTGATGTGCTTGAGAATATTGTAGGTTACCAAAGCATAGTGGGAAGCTTGAACTATGCTACTTTAACAAGGATTGATATTGCTTATGGAGTAAGTGTTCTAAGTCAGTTCATGCACAACCCTAGGGCACCTCATTTGGATGCTGCCAAAAGGATTTTGAAGTACCTTAAGGGCACTCAAAATCAAGGATTGTATTTTCCTTATACCTTAGATTTGGACATCAAGATATATTCAGATGCTGATTGGGTAGGTTGCAAAGATGATAGAAGAAGTACCTCAACATACCTATCTTTTGCAGGTAACAAACCTATATCATGGTCTTCAAAAAAGCAACCTACTATTGTTTTATCGTCTACAGAGGCAGAGTATAGAGGATTGGCCAATGCTACTCAAGAGGCCATATGGATCAGATTGTTGTATACAGATTTAGGTTTGCATACTACATCTCCAATGATTTTTGGAGATAATACTAGCTCATTACATCTTGCAGCGAATCCTATTTATCATGCTAGGAACAAGCATATAGAGTTCCACTATCATTATGTGAGAGAAAAGCTATTGAGCAAAGAGTTTCAGTTGGCATATGTGTCAACAAATATGCAATGTGCAGACTTATTGACTAAAGCTTTAGATGGAACAAAACTTTGCAGGTTTAAGTCAATGATTGGATTGCAGGACATTCAAGGACATTCATGAAGATTGAAGATGAAGACCAAGCCAAAATGTTTGGCTTGAGGGGGAGTTTTTGGTGCAAAATTCAAGCCCACACATTTGGCTTAAAGTTCATGAACATATGAAGCTCCATGGAAACCATTGCTAGGAAGATATTTCATGTTTACCATTAGTAATAGTCATCTTTTTTACTTGAGAGAATATTTGTAATCACCTACCAAAAACTCGTGGACTTGTTAGATAGAAAAGTACCTATTTCATTGAGGGAATATTTCCTAGATTGAAGGATTACTTTTAGACAGAGCCAAAATTTGAATTCAAATTCAAATTTGAATGTAACACTTATATAAGGTGACTTGAAAACAGTCATGAAAAGAAGTCTCAATTCCCGAGTTCTCCATTGTCATATTGTATGAGAGTTAGGCCTACATTGTAGCCTACACTACTCACCATCATTAGGCTATGATTATCAAGCCTATGATTATGTACAACACTATTCATTAATACAATAGATCTACATTGTTCATCTATGGTCTCTCTGTTATAATCATTTATATCTGTCAAATTGTGTTGCTCATATCTCCATCAATTCTCCACCATTTTCAATGATCTAAAGCTTGTTGGAATCAGCTCCAAGTTATCTAAATGCTCACAAATTTTGAAGAAAATTCATTTCGAAAATTTGGAAATAAGCGTGTTGAACTACTCACTGGTCAAACCCTGCAAAGGTCCTTCAAAATCGGGGGTAATGATTCAATTGCTAAATTGATTTCTCTGTCTATAGTGCATCATTTTAAGTGATTTTTCCACTTGGAATCATTAGCCTAGTAAGCTAATCAGATACCTCTAAAAGGAATTTGTCTAATTCCTACTGTACTGGTAGCACTGAGCATAACAAGCAGCAAGTGTGTGATCAAAAATAGAAGGTTTTCATTGAACCTTCAACATTGAAGTAGTCTGTTTTGATTCAATCTTTTCTTAAATCATTTCCAAAGTACATAGGTACTTGTATAGTGTCTTTGGAAATCTAAAAGGGCCCACAACTCAACTTTGAAGCTACAAGGGGTTGGTACAAAGTAGGATTTAGCAGTACCTACTCATTTCTTGGAGTGTCCATCCATCTATCCCAACAATACCCACCCTTAAGGTTGCACAAGAACATCAGTGGACCGGCCATGAATTATCATCAAGATTAATGGACTTGGAATGATTAGGAGAAACCACGCTAAAAGCAACAGCAGGTATATATGTAGCAAAGAAGCGACAGAAAGTCTATTTCGATGCACATGTGAAAGACAAAGGCTTAAAAGAAGGAGATTTAGTCCTAGTGTATACAATGAAATAGCATGCATGGAAATTAGAAAAGCGAGGTTATGGACCTATGATCATTAACAGAGTCTCAACAAGTGGAGTAGTACAATTAGCCACCCTAGAAAGAGACATAATGCCTAATTACATTAGTGGTTGTAGAGTCAAGCTTTATCAGGAACCTCTTACTGAGGATATGCTTAGAAGACTCACGTTAGTAAAGAAGCATAAGGAGGACGAAAAAAGAATATACATTGAAGCTCAGGCAGAAGCTATAGAATGCATTAAGTGCATGAAGCTAAGAAGACAAGGACTAGCGAGAGAACATTATAACCATCTGGAAACAACACCCAGATACCCCATGGCCATGTGTCAAGCAAATTCAATTACTCATCCTAGCATAGTGGACAGGAGACCATTCATTACAGTCACGCTAGAGCACGGCAACCCTTGCCATGAGCTCAAGGCTTTGATTGATTCAGGTGTTGTGACCAGTGTGATTAGATGGTCCCACTACAAGGACTCATGAATAGAAATGCGGCCAATTGAGGCATACCTCATAGGGGTAGGAGGCATGGAAACCCCTTGCATGGGTGAGGTGGACCTTCTTATCCTCATACATAGCATGACCATGACAGCGAAGCTACTAGTGTGCCATGATGATGACCTGATAGAACCCCTAATCCTTGGCCAAGATTGGCTATACAATCACTCAGTGGACCTAAATCTTAGACAAGGCTCCTTGCATATTGGAACCTTAAATCAGCAATGAGTGATACGGCTTGACTTCCCTAACAACACTCCGCCTGAGGTATGTAATCCTGGACCATATGAACTGCATGCGAAGGAGGACCAAAAGATTTTCGGTCAGATCCCTCGGCTAAGCACGCTCCTTCCAAAGTCAACCCATGAGAGCTTGGCGGTGGATAGTTGCCAGACAAAAGAACGTCAATAGATTTTCCTTCGGTCTTCCAGCAGCGGTCAGGTGGACTGTATCAGCGGCCATATGGGCACTATAGCCTGTAGTGCCCATCCTTCCACACTTACTGCAGATTGGCCTAGATTTATGGTACAAAATGCTACACTTCCTAATGAGAAAGTTTCGCAAGTGTTGGACCTCCCTTCTTTTCCAAAGTAGAGTGTCCATCTGACCTCTCAACCCTAACCACAAAGGAGTCACCCACGACGGAGGAACCCAAACCGACGACCATACCAGACGATGCAAAGAAAGCAGCAATATCAGCGTCACAAAGCAAGCAGCATGAAACAAGTATGGGTGCCAAAAGGACAAAAAGCACCGACAGATTTCAACAATGCAGACAATGACAATATGAAGTTTCAGCAGAATCAAGAAAGGGACTGCGGTCTCACTTTAATGGGATCATGATTAATTTCCATACTAATGTGCTAATCTTTTGTAACAGATCTTCTTCACATTTACATCCATCATCATGCAGACAAAAGGACCGTCTGAAGCTAGCTCCAGTGTACTTGTGGTCAATTTTGGCGAATTACTGGGTAAGCCACACCCTACATCACAACCACCTGAAATTCAAGCATTCTTAGGACCAATGCCGATTGATGATCCTCCTAGGGGATACACCGGATTTCAAGGTTTAGCAGGACCTTTGGTGGATGCAGACTTCATTTTTTATGCCACGCTGGCCTTTGACAATATAAAGCGGGGCAAGTATCAATTTTTCTCCAGAGAATTTGAAGCGCTCCAAATATAGAAGAGTTAAAGCACGTTTGGGCTAGAGCAGGTTTCACGGAATACTTCAGTGACCCATTACCCAAACCGGATTTTTATAGATGCTACTACCTGGTGACCACACTTACAGCATCCGAGAACAAGGACTTGTCAGGTACTTTCATTCTGCCGTCTTTGGTAAATGACCCCCATTCAAGAAGTTCTATCTTTCAAAAGACCTCATTCAAGCAGCAATTAAGATCCGTGAAACTCACACGCCAACAGAGCATGAAAGGCTTAGTCCAGAGCCGATGAAGCATGGTGATGTTGTGAAATGGGAAGAAATTTCGGCCATTACACCTGAATTGTCTAAGCCGTTACATATATGTATGCAACATTTTGCATTCCCAGCTCAGGATCGTTTCATTATGCCTCACAAGCATATTTGGTTTGGATTATATTTAGCATGTATTGAGCCCCAAACAATCAATCTTGCAAGTTGGATCATTGATCAGTTGTACTTTGCACAGCAGAGATGGGAAAGAAAAAAAGTCATCCACGGATGCTGCGCTCTCACTCAAATTATGTATATGTGTTTGGCATATGACTTTCCTATAGAATGCGCAATGATGAGTGAAGAATTGAAGGCATTCAAAGGAACTGTCAAGAAAGCCAGAAATGCTAGCAAGGGATGGGTAGGAAAACACATGCACGAATATATCCCATGTTTGCAAGTTCTAGAGTCCCCATCACCTCAGCCATCTCCAGAAGAGGCACCTACAGAAACCCTTGCACCTATACAACCCATATGCATATGCCTATCACAATCGATTATCACAGAACATACTACCAGCACTGTTACCTCTCAAGCAACCACAGTTCAGGAACCCACCACTATAGTAGCAGAAATTCCCACCTCCATCGGTGCGGAAGCATTTACTTTTCCTATACCCAACTTGGAAGCCGAACCAGCTAATACCACTTTATTTTGAAATGCATGATTTTCAGAAGGACAATTTTTCTCATAGGAGTATGAATGCCCAAGTTACCCTACCACACCCCCTGATCAACCTCAAGTGAATTTCAATTCTCATAAGGATAATTTTTCTCACAGGAGTATGAACGCCCAAGTTACCCTACCACACCCCCTGATCAACCGCAAGAGCAAGTACTCTCCAGCTCCGAAGAAGAGAGGACAGAAACTGACGATGAAGACGGAGATGATGACGCCAGTCACAATAGCCATGAATCTCAAGAGAATGTGCACACTGATGAACATGAACAGCACACTGACACTCAGGGTGACACAAGTACTTACGAAGACGAAACATTTGAAGTTGCTGCCTACACTTTGGCAATCAAGAAATTATATCGAACTATGCAAGTAGTTTGGGCATGCAGAAAACTCTTAGAAGAAGAAAGTCAAGTGATTGTAGAATAGGAACTTGCTATAGGAGGCTTCGAAGAAGCTTACATTCAGGGTTTCAGAGAATTGGTTAAATCAGTCAGAACTAATGAAGCATTATGCTATTTGTAGAGGAAACCACTACCAAAGTTTGACCCACGATGAATCTGTTTGCTCTCAAAACGGGATCAGTATATTCGCGTACCAACGAATGCCCAATCCTCACACCAGGTTAGAGAAGCACGACTCCTTCCAAAAAAACCTATTGAAGAAGCAACCATCGTGATTGATTCCCCGCCTCACCCTTCTACTGTAAATACCACTACTGTTGTCGAAGTACCCACTACACCACCTGCTCCTCTTTCACCTCCCGCTCCTCCAGTCTCTCGTGTACACCCTAACCTTCCAAAGCCATCCATGTTTCTCGATGGTGTTGTAGTAGAAGCCCTAGTTGCCTCAACCCCACAAACTCTTCCCGTAACCCTCCCTTCTTTAGCTCCCACCATTCCATCCAACCCATTTCTTACTCCATCCTTTCCTTATTTCCCCACTCCTCCCAGACCCCTATTCCCATTTCCCCCTCCCATGACCTTCTCACCCGTCTCACCTCCCTGCCCCACTGCATTCCCTTTCTCCTTGCCTCTCCACCAAGCAATACCAAAAACCCAACGTGTAAATTATTTGTCAACCTTTGTAAATCCTATATTCACACCCACTCAAGCACCCACTATCACTCCACTCTTCATGGTCACTACACTCGACACAACATTTAGTGACATGGACATATCACCACCCACCGCACCACCACTCACCTCATCCATTTCACCACCACATTTAGGCACATCACATTTCTCCATAATCACCACTACATCCACTTTCCCATCCCTATTTCCCCTTCCCCTTGCATCAACACCCACACCCACAGCATCTTCACTCACTCCACCGTTAATATTATCACCCATGATCGACACCGCATTCCGTCAAATGTTTTCGTGCATAACATAAGTTAGAAATGAATATGCATCTCTAGGCACTAGCTACTAGACGCTACAACAAACAACCATAGAGTTACAGGTGCAACTAAACTCATTATCAATCGAGAATGCCTCCCTTAACACACGCTATCAAGAGCTATGCCAGACCTACCATACACTTGAATTAGAAAGTGAACAAAAGACAAAGGAATCCATTATGGATATCGACAATTTGTTAAGGTCTCAAACCATTCAAAATGCGACACTTACTCGAAACATGGGACTACTAAGATGCCACCTAGCAGTATCCAAAGAAGAGAATCAATCCTTGCAAGCACAAAATAGAGAAAACTGAGAAGCTGCTTTAGATCAACCAGACCAACCTCTGAGTCCCAGCTGTTTTAAAGCCATCCCCTTTGAATCTATGAAGATACTATTGGAAGACCATGTCAGACTACTAGAAGACTATGACAGTATGAATGAAGCATATCAGAAGCTCAAGGAAAACCACAAAATGCTACAATTGCGAGCACCTATACAGCAAGCACCACTAGCTCTTGAGGCAACACCTCCATAGATCATAGAGGAACTAAATTCTTTACGCACTCAGGTCCTTACCCTTCAAGCGCAAATTACTACCTTTTTTGAACCCCCTAGGCATGATTCCCCACTCGAACTCCCAACGAAGGAAGAAACTATGTCTATCCCGGTGGAGGAAATGTATGAGGAAGCCTACGAACCACAACCCATCCCAGGCGGACGTGTCATGGCTGAAGTCTAGACCACCTTTGAACTCCCTACCCCTACATGGATGAAGACCGTAGAAGAACTTGGACAGACCCACTCAACACGTGTGGAGGCTCAATTACATGCCATGGCTATGATAGAGGAATGCATTTTACAATCCCCTTACTTCGCTCACTTGACCCCGTGTAGGTATATATCTTGCCATGAGCTTCAATATAAGCCGTATTTCATGTTAATGATAGAATACCAATTGCTTGTTTTTTGTACATATATATGTTGCAGACAAAATATGTTTCATGGCATTTTGGAATTTGTAAATGAAGAAAATGACAAAATATTTCTTGCAAGGTGTAGAGTACAAAAGCATGATTGATGGTTTGTATGCCATAAACTTATAAAATCCTCAAGACTTTGTAAATGGATTATGCTCGAGGCTTGATAAGGCTCTCTTTCATGTTATGGTTATTTTATTGGACTTCATTTTTTTAACGAGACGTTATTGAATTTTTTTCTCTCCGATGGACTTATATATATGCCATGAAAAATTAGAGCTAAGTATGTTTGTTTGAAAGTTAGAAGTATGTTTGTTTGAAAGTTAGATGTAAATGGGAGATAATAGGCGTGAGTGGGCAAAAATTAAATAACACTCTCTATATTTTCCCAAATTCATCGTCAGTTTGAACTCATGATTGAAGTTGAGAATAGGATAGCAAAAAAAAGGCTATATCATAGATATATCATATGTTTCAAAAATCATTTCGATTTTGCTAGTCATTTCCCAAAATTGTGTGCCATTTGATAAGTGCAGTACTATAAAAAATTGTCATATGAAAGACAAACCACAAAAAAAAACATGCCATAAAAAATTTTAGGTGTGCCTATCAATTTTAGACCCCGAGTTCTAGTCCATTTTACTTTTTTTTTTTTTAAATGGAGGTTCGGTCGAGGCCTACTCCCCCTGACTTTAACTTTGAAATTGCAACTGTACAAGAAAAGGCATAGTACCCATGGTTAAATGACGGTCACAACTACTGTGAGGATGGACAAATGATGGCACCTCAACCACATGTAACATCTTTCCAAGATACACATGTCTCTTACATGTTGCTGCCAGAGATTAAACCCTCGCCCCCACCTAAAGATACGAGAAGCCCAACGACTATGCCAACCCACTAGGCCAACGATCTCGGACGCATTTTATATTTTTACATGCAGCACGACAGCCTACAGGCTGTCTACAGCGATGAAATCATAATCTCATTCGTTTCTTCAAAGCTAACGATGTCTGCCAGGGGAAAAGGCATTTGCCAAATGGCCATGTTGTATGCAGCGCGCGACAGACTGTCTCCAGCGACTCAGCGGGCAAGGTTTAGTTTCCGGATGTCTGTCAGCCATTTCTTCAATCTCCAAGATATCTGCCACGTTCTTTCAGAATCTTTTCCCTTGCGCGTGAAGCTCCTCGATCTCGATCATCGATATGCTGTAACTGTGAGTTGCGCCATTTTTTTTCAAACACGTTTACCTTTCTACGCAAACCTGCACGAGAGAATAACGGCTTTTTTGCTCTTCTGCTCTTCTGCTTGTACATTTACAACCAAGTGAGTACTTATCCACCTGCGGGGATGATAGAAGTGGATCCCAAGCGGCTACATGTACCGTTCTTCTGCGTTCATGCCGTATGTTAGGCATCCACTGATACTGATGGCACAAATTAAGGTTTGAAATAATGTACTGATAGTAGCTCACATGCGGACGTAGATCTGCAAATCGCGCACCAAGTTTACGTCCTCTATGTGCTGGATACAAATGGACTACTCTTGTTGCCATCATCTGTATGCTCTATGCAGATGGTTGTCTCTGAAGACGTCTGCTATCATCTATATGATGTATGTGCTGGATACAAATGGACTACTCTTGTTGCCATCATCTGTATGCTCTATGCAGATGGTTGTCTCTTAAGACGTATGCTATCATCTATATGCTGTATGGAGACGAACGATTCTTGTTGTCTAATTGCGCGTATATTTTTGAAGGAGTTCTATCTTTTCTACGCGACACTCCCTGCTAGGGAGTTTTCTATTTTTCTGCGTTTGCAAGGTACAGCAATAGCAATAGGCAGAAGTTCAAACTTATCCACATGCGAGATTGTAAGCTGTAACAATGGATCAGAAGCAGTTACATGTGAAAATGTGAGTTCATGCCGTATGCCTGCCAATGTCAGTGTTGATTTTTGACGGCCGTATTGCCCGTTTTGGCCATTTTTTACGTTAAAATAAGTTCAAAATTTTATGCGACCTTCAAAAAATACATTAAAATCAAATACAGTATGATGTGTACATAGCCTTGAATTTTTTTATTTTTTTATTTTTTAATAAAGGAAGTTCGGCCTTAGCCTATTCTCCCGGACTTTAATTAAAATAAAGATGAAAAATTACAAGTGAAAGAGACTAGTGCCCATGAGACCCCCCAAATCCCACAACGCAGGGGAGGAGTAACTCAAGCTAGAGGGTGTTACAAATGAGACGGATAAATCTATCATCACCCTCATGTGGGACCCATTTGGGTTTCAACTTGTTGTTTTCAAGGAGATAAATTCAGTGATGTCTAAACGGTGGAGATCTCTTATCTCGGGAGATTCTTTTACCTAGAAGAAACAATGATTTCTCGATCGACCATTCCTTAGGAGTTTGGCCAAAATTGATAGCACATCGCTCCCTCCAAATCTTCCAAAGGGTTTCACTCCTGATGGCATTCCACAGTCTCTCTGAGCAGCCAACCGCCTCACCCAACAGCACCTGCTGCCAATTGATTTGGTTTGCGAGTCTCAAAACCCGTGTCACATGATGCCAAACAATACGGCACTTGGGGCAATCGAAGAACAGGTGAGCTAAATCTTCGATGCAACGATGGCAACGCGTGCACTATGGCGGCACACCACAGATTTTATTAGCCCTTGCATTGGACCAGATTCCCTTATGCAAGATCTGCCATATGAGAACAGACTTTTTGATCTCGATTAGGGGATGCCAAATAGACATGAACTTTAGTTCCCATCGAAGTTTGGTTCGAGACAGGCACCACCTCTTGTTAAGGGTGTGATGAACATCTAAGTTCTCTTTGAAGTTGGGAATTCTGGATATTTTCTTACCATTGCTCCATTTGAGGCCCTCTAGGCAAGGAAGATCCTGTCCGGAGAAAAGGCGGGTAGTTGAGCGGTCCCATGCCAAACATCTGCTTTGAAGAAGATTCCATTCCTCAAGGGTAACTCTAAGTCTCAGGTCTAAGTCTTCGAACCTAATCCACTGGTTGGTATCTTGTTTCCAGAGCTGTTTCCACTGTTTAAACCCCTTGCTCCACAACCGCTTTGCCGTTTGGAGGTTCCAAGGCTCCACACCTCTAATGCTGCTGATCAGGAACCAGATAGAGTCATTTTGTCTTATCCCAGCTGCCCATTTTCACTCATCACTGATTCTGATGAATTGTTTGTCCTTGTTCCAACTCTTCCATAAAGAACACACGAGGCTAGAGCCTTTAGGGGACACCGGGAGGGGGGAGAACAAAAGCATGAGAATCCCTATGTCCTTCCAGCCAGGATGGCCAACAAAGGTAAGGTCTTTCAAGTTCTTGAATATCAATTTAGACCAAGAGGACTCACTATTGCTCCAAGCCTTGATAAGTCACTTAACCACCAGCTTGTCGGCCAACCCAACGATATCCAAAATACCCAAGCCCCCTGAGTCTTTCGAGCTAATGCAAGTTCTCCAATTGATTTTAGGAATCCCTCTCCTGTTGGGGTCCCAGTCTAGAGGAAGTTTCTACAGATTCTTTCCACTTTGGTCAACTCTTTCTCCTTCGGTCTCCAACATGAGATAAAGTAAATAATCGTAGAAAGCATAAATGTGTTAACAACCATCGCACGCCCTGCCAAGTTGACCTGCATACCTTTCCAATGATTTAGTTTGCTATCCAACTTGGCAAGCACCCAGTTCCATCGTTGATCCATTGTGATGCCGAAGCCCATCGGGATGCCGAGGAGACGGAAGACTTGACCGCTAGGGATAACTTGACACCCCTGATCTAACAACAATTGGGGTGGGGATCCGCGGATTGCTCTGAAAGCAGTTTTAGCATGGTTGATTTTTGAGCCTGACGCCACACAAAAGGCATCAAGGCAACTCCAGAACACCTCAATGCTGTTCAAATCGTTATGCACAAAGGCATTCATATCGTCGGCAAAGAGTCTAGCGATCATTTGGCCGTGATTAAGAGGTAGGGAAAGACCCATGAGATTGTCAGAGTCCAAGTGATGCTTTAATAGGTGATTGAGGCCATTCGAGGCAATAGCAAAGAGTAGAGGAGCCAGAGGGCAGCCTTGCCTGATAGATCTTTTTAAACGTATGGGATCAGAGAGCTTACCATTGATATTTATTCTAGTTGAAGCATTTTTGAGAAGAGTGGACACCATTTTCGTGAACTTTTGGCTGCATCCAAGGTCTTTTAGTGATTGGAGAATAAAGTCCCATTCCAATCTGTCATATGCTTTGTCGAAGCCGATCTTAATGAATACCAGATCTTGTGCAGACTCCTCAGCAAATGTAAGGCCTTCCCAAATATCGACAATTGCTTCAAGTATAGATCTACCTTTGATGAATCCTTTCTGGTCCTCACAAAGCCATGACTTTAAATGACAAGAGATTATGTTGGCGATAACTTTGGCAATTATCTTGTAACCAGTTTGGAGCATGGTAATCGGTCGCCAGTTTTCAATTTTGTTCTTATCTCCCCTTTTGTGAATTAACTTGATGACGCCATTATTAAGACACTCAGGAAGGGCACTGAAGGAGAGAGCCTCGAGCCACACCAAACGTAGTGGGGTGGCCACCACATGCTTGAAGGACTTGAAAAACTCATTGGTGAGGCCATCAGGACCTGGACTTTTTCCATTGGGAAGAGCATCAATAACCTCGATAATTTCGTTCTCGAAAATGTTAGCTTCCAGAAGAGAATTCATGTTTTGAGGGATTCTAGAATGAGCTACTCTTGAGATGGTAGCCATGCAGTCACGCCTGTGCGATGAAAGTGGAGTCGAGACCCCGAGGAGATGGGTAAAGTGCTCGACGATGATAGATCTGTTCTCAACTTCCATGCTACATTCGATCCCATTGTTATCGACCAAGAAGGGGATGGATTCCCTAGCTTGTTTCTTTTTGAGGATGTTACACATCTCTTTCGAAGGTTTGTCGGCCTTCCCCGCCCACCAGTCTTTGAAGAATATTTGAAGATTTTTCCTTTGAACCTCCTCCTCGAATCTTAGTCTTCCCCTGATTTTCAGAAGACCTTGCTGGCATTACAAGTTACCTTTGTTCACTTCTTCTTCAAGTTGTGAGAGTCTCCGGTATACCTTTTCTCTTCTTTTTCTCCATATATCTCTTATGGCCTTATGAGTCCTGATCAGAATTTGCCTGGTCCTTTCCACCGCGCGTCTCCAGCACTTAGCCGGTTCATTACAAAAGGCAAAGGCCTCTGCCCAAGCTGTGGAAATTTCATGTTGGACAGAGGGGAGGGAAAACGACGTCTGATAAGCGTGAAACCAAGGAGCTTATCGGAGCGTGGGAATCGGTTTGAAAGACAGAGTAATCGGGTAGTGGTCCGAGATAGTCAGGTCCATTTGTTAAAAGATCGAAGGAATACCCCACTGGAGAATGGTGTTTTGGTCGATGTAGCATCTACCAAGTCTTGCTTTCCTCAGAGAATCCCCCAGTTGGAGGTTAGACCAAGAGAACCCCTTCATATCTTTCACCTCAACCAAGTCGAGATGGAGCTTGATTTTATCCCATATCTCTTTCTCCTAACCGTCGATAATTTTCCCCTTGTTATTCCAACGGTCCTCAGGAAATTCAACCATGTTGAAGTCCTCGCAGAGCAAAACATTGTGTGAGAGGGAGTCGAGGGAAGTCCAAGTGTCGATTCTATCCGTCTCACCATTAGGGGCATAAAGTGAGACCACGCTGAACTGATTAGGGAGCCCGAACGAGGCAGCAATCCAACGATGATTTCGATCTTCACAAGTCGAGGTCAACTTGCTGGACCAGGAGTGACTAATACCAATTGCAGCGCCGCCCGCCCCCCTAGGGTGCAAAGTGGAGAACCAAAGGTGGTTCGGAGAAATGTGTTTAAGACATTTTTGGAGATCCTCTGCGTCGATTTTAATCTCTTGTAAGCAGATAAAGTCGGGGTTTAGGCACTTGTCTTTGAACCATTGACCATGAATCGCTGCTCTTGAGGGGTCCGACAACCCCCTGACATTAAGCGAAGTGATTTTCATAATTGATGCTTGCCCTCTTTGAGGGGAGGGACCCGATCTTTTTTTTTCTTTTGATCTTCTTTTTTTCTCCCAACTTCTTGACTCAGGATCCTACTCTTGAGGGGGCTCTTCCAAGGCAAGCCAGACGGTCGTTTCCCTTTAAGCTTTGACTTTTGTTGCGGTAAGCTTGGCAAGCATACTAGAGGAGTCGGGCCGAGGAAGGAGCTTTCACTGTCTTGATTGTCTTCGTTGCTGGTGGTGAAGCCATCCTCTTTGCTGGTGGTGTAACCTTTTTGGTTGTCTTCTTTGTTGGTAGAGCATCCAGGGGAATTGTCAGCAGGGTCTTCTTCATAAGGGTTATCCCTTGGGAAGTCGACCTCATTAATCTCCTTTTCTAGGTTGCAGTACATGTTATCCGAAGGAGCGATGGTCGTAACATTCCTTGCTAGTGCTCGTCGAGGGCTAACTTTCCTCCTATGTCTTACTTCCGTGAACCCTTCTGACTCCGTCTCTGCAACACGAGTGCCCGCTTCTTCCTCCCTCGGAGAGGGATGGCCCCTAGTGCCAACTTGAGGGAGAGGATCCGCAGCCCCATCTGGTTTAGGCTTATTTTTCTTGGTATTTAGCTTCAAGGGGTAGTCTTTGATCTTGTGACCTTGGAGCCCACAATGGAAGCATGCATTGGGCAAATTCTTGTAGGTAATCTCCTGAATCCAAATCATACCGTCGCCACAGTTTATTGAGATCTTCGATGGGAGGACTTGGTTCAAGTCCGTTTCGACGCAAATTTATGGATGCAAGCGCGCGTTGAAAGAGTATTGAGTACCCTCGTATATTATCCCCCCAACATCCTCTTGTGGCCATCGGACGACCGATCGGTGAAACGATTTCTCGAAGAAATCCATACAGGAAATAGGGTAGATTGGGAAGCTCCATCCAGAGCAGGTAACAAAGAGGCTTTGACTTGTTTGGAACAAAGTTTGGGGTCCACTTAAAAAGGCATAAGGTTGACCGGCCCACCAGCCAGAAGCCAACTTGTAGGGCCTGGAAGGCCATCTCTTCATTCTCAAACATTAGAAGGAGGTGATTCGCCGGCAAGAATTGGCATTTGCACACGAGCATAAGCACATGGGACTTGGAAGTTGGGAACCATGGTCTTAAGGCTCGCAATTCCTTTTTTTTTAGAGCAACAAAAATAAAAAATGAATAAGACTGGGTTCACACAGACCCGACAGAACTTTGATTAGTTTTAACCATGTTCCAGGTGAAAAGGTGCAAAAAAAGATGCTGCCGCTGCTTGGGTGTTCACATAAGAGAATGGAAATGTGAATAAGTTGCTCTAAAAAGTGAATAAAATCATGATTTTTAACATGATCTGGCACTCGTCAAACCCAAGGGTTGAGGGGGGAAAGTCAGATCAAATATATCAGTTTAGTGTCGTAATGTGGAGAGTGAAAAAAGTTGTGTCTTCGCCCGTTGTGAACAATAGCTGACAAATGTTTCTACATAATTGGAAGAGAATGTTTGCAAGATGTACTTGTTGCCCTTTGTGAACCCAGTCTTAATGATAAGAATTACATGATGTATAAGGGGCAAGCCCCCACCTCTCTAAACTTAAACATGCAAGTACATGAAAAATAGCAATACTGCCCATAACCAACCTCATAACAAAGGGGAACAAGAACATCAGAATATGGAGTACAACATCATAAATCTATCATAGAATTATGCAACCATTAATTTTTATCTCCACTTGTTACACCTTGTGGTGGCCAAGATAAGGTGAAGAGGTTTTTCTTGAGCTTATCTAATGGTCTGCATACTATTCTCTACAAGTCTAATCAACTCTCTTTTACACAATAGCACATAATTCTTTTGTTTATTCTTAAAGATTCTCTATTTTTTTCTTTTCTAAATGTATCAAAGAACAATGGATCTCGACAATTGCCATAGAACAAGGTCAATTCTAGGACAAACACCAATCAAAGTCTCCTTGTAGCAAAATTTAGGTATCCCTGCAATGTTACACATATTGTCAAGAAGACTCTAAACTTGTTGGGCATGCTTGGAGTTGAGAAATATGTGGGTAAGATCCTCCTAACTATCACAAAAGTAACCCTTTCCATTGCTAATTTTACATCTCTTAGCTTTGAGTACAATCCAAACACCATTATGCAAAATGAACCAGTGGAGGAAAGACTGCTTAATAGCATAGGGGAAAGCCCAAATAGTCCTAAATCTATATCTCCATTTAGGTGCCATCTGGTATTTAACTTCTCAATGATGATTTCCATGGATTGAGTTTGCTTCTTGAAGTTCCAATATATCTTCCGAGCTGCTGACAACAAAGTGATAGTTTTATTATTGGTGAAACTCTTGATTCTCGAATCCAAGTCTCTTTTAAGTCTCAATTGTATCTCTTTACAAGAAGTAGACAAGGTGTTGGTATTAATGATAATGCTATCTTCCATTCTGAATAAGACTTTTCTAGGAGTCAAAACTACCTCTTTTGCATTTGTGTGCTTTAATGTTGATGACCCTTTTCTCCTTAAAGACCTCCTAGCTAGTCCATAGGGATTCTTGCACAATGAAAGAAATGTTATTTCTTAGATCATCATGTATCGAGTAACAACCTTTAGCCTCAAGCCAAGCCTTCCACATAGATCAGATCCGACTGCTACCTGAAGGGATAAAGGGATAGGGAGAACATATCAGATCCCAAAGACTAATGTTGTTCCAAAATTTATAGTCAAAAAGATAAAATGAACACCCTCTTCTTTTTTCATATAGCAACTTTTTCATGAAACTTTAAGAATTTTGGAACTTTGGGAGTCTCCATCCCACAGGAATCTCCTAGAGAGAGCGGCAACCTGCAACAGCTATTTCTTAGAGGGCATCCAACAAGATAAAAGGAAAACAATCATAGGTAGAATATAGTGATTGAGCACAAAAGCTCTATGGGAAATGTTATGCTTCAAGGATATCCATTTAAAAATTTTATCTTTGAATTTATTCAAAATCGACATCCATCTTTGTTCAAAATTAATGTTAAATCCCATAGGTATGCCAAGCAAACAAAAGATAGCCCCATCCTAAATAAAATCACATCCAAGCTAAGAAATATAACAAGAAATAACATTAGTAGAGGACTTCAAAGGAATTTTCTTGTGATTCACTATAGATCCACTCGCAATACGAAAGGTTCCGAGACATTTAAGAAAACTATCAACATACTCTTCATTGGCTCTTCTAATCATATTGGGATCATCAACGAACATTTGAAGGCAAAGTCGATTTTGAGACTGATGGATCTTTATTCCTTCAATAATGCCCTTATTCACATATCTTTAACTAACTAGCCAAGGGCATCACTAGCTATAGAGAACAGGAGGGGAGCCAGAGGACAACCATGCCTAATAGACCTTTGAAGTCTAAAAGGATGGGAGACATGCCCATTCATAGAGACTAGAGAAAAAGCATTGCCAAAAAGGATGCTCACATACTTAATAAACTTCCTAATAACCCCTATATCATGAAGGGATTGAAGGATAAAACTCCAATCCACTCTATCATAGGCCTTGTCAAAATCAACCTTAAAGAAGTAGAATTCTTGGTCGCTATCTCTAGCATAATCCATCCCTTCCCACAAAGAGATAATCGCATCAAGGATGAATCTACCTTTAATGAAATCTTTTTGCTTCAGGAGAATAATTTTGTTCATAATGGGGCTAAGTCTTCTAGCAAGGGTGGAAGAAAAGATCTTATAGATATAAGTCAAACAAGATATGGATCTCCAACTATTAAGGTCATCCTTGGAACCTTTTTCGTGAATTAATTTGATCACAGTATTGATAAAAGCAGAAAGATTACCTCTCTTCATAGCATCTTGACACACCAAGAGGATAGAAGGAGTGAGAAAGTCTCTAAGCACCACAAAGAATTCATTAGGTATCACATTAATACCAAGGGATTTGCAAGGTTTCATTTTGTTGATAGTATCTTTGATCTCGTCAACAATGAGGGGCATGTCCAGAATGGAGACACATTGTTAGGAATCATTTTTTTTCTTGTAAGTGTAATGAAGGCTCTAGTTCTCTGTGACCACCATCCCACAAGCATTTCAACTCCAATCTGAAGGCCACCTTTACCTATTGCATAATATTATCTTTGAGGAAGGAATACACTTTGATTTATCGTTTAGACTTTGTGTACTTACCAAGAGGGAAAATCTTCTTGAATATACAGGTGAGAACAAGCCAAGAAGGATTAAGCAAGACAGTCCAAAGCTATAAAATATTCATCATTTTGCCATCAAGGATGAGGCCCAATCTGGAGATAGCCTTAGTCGTAGTGTCTCTTTTATTTGAAGCTTGATGAGAGCTCTGTGACTTAGAGAAATCTTCAAGATTTCTATCTCTAGTTGAATTCTCCCTAAAGAGGCTCAAATTTTTTTACTATAATCTTGAATGTAAATTACATAACATTCAAGTATAAGCTCCAATGGTAATAAAGCATCACCTTATTGTAATCTTTTAGTTTACTCAAGCTGGAAACACACCCATAACCATCATCATAAGTTTCAAAATGAGAAAGAGAACAGTACGAGATAGCACCCTTAGGTAAATTCTTAGCCCCAAAAGCTACAGTTTGATCCTTCCTACTGTAGAAGAGCTCTTCAATCAAGTAGTCCAAACTTGGAACAAAATTGGAAAAGGTAACTCTTTTAACATGGACATAGTGGACACTCAGGGAATCAAACAACCCATTGTGATTATTGTTACTCTTTACACAGGTAAGTCTTGTTGACAGTGAGCATGGAAATCACATCTATTATGGTAAGCCTATCTAACCAAAGCAAAGAAGGGTTTAGTATGATATCACCTAAGAGAAGCTCATAATTGTAATCAATCCCACAGGCAACAGGTATTTTATCAATGCATATTAAAGATCCATCCTCCCACAGGCAATTCTACCTCAAAATGGGAAGCACATTCATCTTCTTCAAAATAAGAGAAGAAATTTTAAGGTGTTTGATATACTTAGTGCACCTACAAGGAGAGCAAGTATTCCTTTCTGCAAAAGTGCAAGTCAACCAAACAAAGCAAATCACATCAATCCAATGGTAGGTAGGATACTCCATCTTAGCATCCAACATGATTCCCAACCTAGAAAAAAACCCATAAGCTATGTCCTTTTCTTCATAAGCTTGTTGAGCATTCTGAACATCAGTAATGACGTCAACTTTATTGTCACCATTTTTATACTGCCAAACAAAACACAAACTCTTATCTATGGACATGATAGTAAAAGTGGACACATTTAGCCAACCTAACCAAAGATAAGAGTGAAACACTACATTATCCAATAACTTGTGTCCCAATCAGGAGACATTCCCACAGCCAACATTAGATTTAACAGATCCATGCAAGGAGCAGTACTGGAGAGGATTGTTAGGCATATACTTATCCCCATTAGGTTCAGCCAAAATCTTCGATTTGGTATCTAGATCCTTACCTTTTCTTGAACGAGGACCCTTTTTGTCTAAAATGCTAGAAGTCCAACAAAAAAATTTAATCCAAAAGATTAAAATGTTCAACAAATAATTACATAGAAGATGATCTTCACTAGGACCAATCCCATAGAAACACCTTTTATTTTGTAACCATGAAGTTCCAAAAACCACTAATGCTTGGCAATCAAACTCTTCACCCTAACATAAAGATCCCTAAAACTAAGGAATATCTCTTGCTCTTGAACCAGATTATTTAATAATAGTGATACCTTCATTTTTATTGTCGCCATTTACCTTTCTACCAGAGTGGCTACACATTTTATCTGCAAGAAAGAAAAAAACCTTTAAATCTATCACTCTTTTTTTTTTTTGAGGGCTTTGTCATAGAGACCAATGTTCTAACTATTTCTTTCCTCTTAGCTTTGGAGGAACTAGGTCCAACTGTGCTAGCTTCACCACTATTATCCATACAAGTATGCCCTTAGGAGGAACCTTTAATTTTCATTTCATTAATCTTAGCTTGATCACTTTTGTTAAGTTCTCGAGTGAACATTTGGTCTTCCTTACTAGCCCTATAACCACTATTATTAGAATTGTATTCACCTTCATGGGGGACTTTTTTGTTGGACACTTTGGTCCAACCTTCATTATCTGTGTCCATTGCTTCGTTCTGCTCTCAGTTGTTGTTTTGATCTGGATGATCTGAGTCAGAAGCATCAGAGTGATATCTTTGCCATTTGTGTCCCACTTTCTATTCATGTATTCCTTCACTAATAAAACCTAAACATGGATAATATATGCCACTACATAGACATAGAAAATGTATGATACTATTCTCTGTTTCCTCTCCTCCTACAAACTAGCATCATCAATAATAAGTATCTATACATCTCTCGACCATGTATTTTCTGTAGAGTACTTCTTCCTCGATTTTTTATTTTTGTCCACCCTGAATTTCCTCAATGACACCTAGGCTTTCGTTTACGAAGAGGTCAAGCAAAACAAGATAATGATTTGTGGTGCTTCACTCATCGTCCTTTCTTTCTTGATGTTAGGGAACAAGCTACAAAGACATTTCAATGGAGGATCAAGGATCAAAGGTAAGAAGGAATCTAAAAGTATAGTAATAACAAAGGGAGCTTGGCTGCTCTCGACCAAGATTCATTGTGGCATTTCCATTCAATGTAAAATATATCAAATGAGAACAAAGTAAAGGCACTTATCCAATCATGCATCAGAAAAAAATATAAACTACGATGTTGTGCTTTTTCTTTGTAAGAAAGCGGTAGTTTAAATTTAAAAAAGGGGAAGATATAATGTTTCAAGTTGGCATATGAATAGAGGGAAGGTGGGGATGTTGTCCTCGAAAGACATAAAGGTACAATTCTATAGAATAAAAAATCATTTGAGATCTTTAAGGTTAGTACGAACACATCCTCCATTTAGAATTCTTCGTGTTTTTCGACTATTTAGAAGTCTTAAAGTATTTATGTTCCCTCCATTTAAAAGTCTTATTGTGTAAATACATTGTGGTAGTTGGATTTTTTCTTCATCGCTTGTAAGTTCTTAATAATTATTCTCTTGTAAGATAAAGAGTCCTTTATGTCTTTCTCTTTTTAAACATAACTTCCTTTATTTGGATCTAGTAGGCCATAGAAACTAGCTCTCTAGAAATTCCATAGCGGATATCTGTATGTTTACATTCTTTGATAAAAATCTCTATGTAGTCGAATGGTTGGGGACTAGGAACATGCAACTTTTAATTAATAATATATAAAACTAGTCCAAGTACTTTGCACTTGGAAAATATGTTTGATATTATCTTTACATATACCTATCTTGTAGTTACTAACACTCTAGTGAGCCACACTCAAAGTGATGTAGAGATGGAAGATGAGGTCATGTTTGCTTCTCCCCCTTGGACATCATCTCTCGTCATAGTTATGAACATCATAAACAAGATATGCATGATGCCATATTCTACACTTTCACTAGTGCATATGGGGTATCAATTCCCATGTATAAATCCTTTAGTGATTAGGGGATCAATGATAGGAAAACCTATAAAAATGCTCTTTGACACAAGCTCTACCCGTAACATAGCTAGTTCTCGACTTCTGAGATGGTTGTACTCAGATAGTATGTAGTCAAACATTACATTCATAGAGAAGTTGATCGATGGGAAGGGAATTGAGGTGTGAGAATGAAAATTGCTCCCTCTTCTCATAAAGGTCTATCACGACAAGGATATACTCGACTTAGAAATAGCTAGACTGGCTTGTTATGACCTAGTACTGAGTAAATAGTGGCATTCAAGAAAATGGCTGGTAATTGGGTTTGCATCACAAACATATTAGTTTAAGCACAAGAGTGTGTTAATCTTGATCCACTAAGAGCTAAATCTCTAAGGTAAAGGAGTAATAATTAGAACCAAGCTACTTAAAATTTAATGTAAGTTTTTGGTTCTTTGTGTTTTGGTTCATCTATGAAAATGCCAAGGATGAATTCTTATATGTTAGAAGTTTTGGTTTGGATACTCAAATTTGCTGTCACGCAAAGTCTGCACCAGCCATTTTGGCATAGTTTTTTCCTGCTCAATATCAGCTCTTTCATCAATAAGTGCATGATGTAAATCTGCATCAGAAATGGAATGATCTGGATCATCATATGAAACCCTCAAAGGCTGAGAAGTTGCCTCATTAGGACCAGCACTAGACTGTCCACCTGTAAAAAGAGGCATCAAAGTATCATACATGTCTTTGGAGCTAGCAAATGTCTCCTTAGTACATGAAAGCAATGGCCGAATAGCATCTTCCACAAATACAACATCACGACTAACCAGAATGCATTTAGTCTGTGGATGATACAGACAATGGCCTTTACTTTCAGAACTGTATCCAACAAAAATACATTTTACTGCTTTATCATCCAATTTTCTGTGATGTTGTTCAGGCACTAATGCATATGCCAAACAACCAAAAACACGCAGATGAGCAACAGATGGCTTGCGGTCATGCCAAGCCTCATATGGAGTGATATACTGTAGCACTTTAGTGGGACACCTGTTAAGTACATATGCTGCACACATGACAGCCTCAAGCCAGAAACTATGTGGTAAAGCCTGACTCTTGACCATACACCTTGCCATCTCCATGAGTGACCTATTCTTCCGTTCAGCAACTCCATTCTGTTTAGGTGTATACGACATTGTACACTGGTGTTTCCCACGTTCAGCCAGAAATGCATTAAAATCAAAAGACATATATTCCCCCCCTCGATCAGAACGGAGGGTCCCCATTTTACATGCTGACAGCTTTTCAGCCAAAACCAAAAACTGTTTGAAGCACAAAAACACTTTGGACTTTGCCTTCAATGGATATACCCATGCATGTGGAAAAATCATCAATGAAAGTCATGAAGTAAAGATGGTTTCTAAAAGAAGGTGTCTGCATAGGACCACAGACATCACTATGTACAAGCTACAATTTCTGCGTAGCCCGAACTGAACCATCTTTTGGAAAAGAGGAACACTGCATTTTGCCCAAAATACAGCCTTCACATACATGTTTTCCAGTTGCCTCAAGCTTGGGCAAAGAAGACACCATATCAGATTTTTGCAGGCGTAGCAAACTAGCAAAATTGAGATGACCAAAGCGTGCATGCCAAAGCTTTGCATCTGACATAGCCTGAGAATCATGAACTACACATGCCGAATCATTCACAGATCTTTCATAGTCTATGAGCTTATACAGCTCACGACATAAAATGCCAGAAGCAATAATAACATCGCCATTTAACAGATCATGAACTGTGCATCTGTCATCAACAAATTTCACAATCAAGCCGATCTTGGCTAATGCAGAAACTGATAACAAATTCTTCTTGATCCCTGGCACAAATAAAGCATCTGACAAGGTGAAAGGACTACCATCAGCAGTAGTCAGAATGATCTTACCAACTCCAATAACAAGATAAGAGAAGTTGTTGGTGCATGTGACAGTATTCCCTGTAGGGGCAAGCTCGAGTGAAGAGAAGAAACTGCGCTGCGAGGTAATATGTTTGGTCACCCCACTGTCAAAGTATCAAACATCTGAGTCCAGTGCAGACATGCACTGCTCATGAGAAGATGGGTCAAAACTGCAAACAGTAGTAAACGCCCATTCTTCTTCCTGCACAAGATTAGCAGACTCTGTTTTTGGTGTAGAGGCTTCTGCAACAACCATTCTAGCCTCCTTTTTCTTTGCCTCTTTCACAGCCAGTTTTGGATAGTTCTTTATGATATGATCATTCCCTTTACAGTACTTGCAAAACAATTTCTGCTTTTCTGATTTCTTCTCATCTTTATCCTGGTTCTTCGAATGTGCAACATTTGTAGATTTCTGCTTACTAGTAGAAGAGCTCCATTTTCCTTTGCCCTTCTGACTAGCTAGGAAAGCTTGATCTGCAACACACATAATATACTTGTTCTGCCTGGACTGATCTTCCTGCAACAGAACAGAGACTATCTCCTCAAATGATAAGGCATTCAGATTGCCTTTCATCATCAACCAAAGAGTAGAAGCAAAACTCTGATATGAATCAGGAAGACCATTCAGAACGGTCTGCACAAGTGAGCTATCTGGTATAACCTCATCAGCAGAAATCAACTGTTCCTTCAAATCTTTGATCTTTGTTAGGAAACTGTCCATAGAATCACCTTCATTCATGTGCTCACTCTCCAACTGTTTTCGGAGGTAAGCAACACGAGCCTCATTCCTAGCTTGGTACAATGTGATAAGTGTATCCCAAGCATCCCTAGCTGTTCTGCAAGAGCGAATATGAGGAATAATGACACGTTTGACAGACAAAGCTATCAATGAATGTGCCTGGGTATCTCTGCCATCACAACGAATCTGCTCTGCAATAGGTGCAGTAGAAATAGCAGCACGAACAGGAATCTGCACAATATCATCTTTGACACCATCTTCATCAGCTCCAACACCTGTATTCGCAGTACCTGTTGTTACAGGTGTAACAGGATGTCTTTCAACACCCTGCACAATGTTCCACAATCCTTTTGCAACCAATACATGTCGCATCATATAAGCCCACAATGGGTAGTTGGTACCATCCAACTTATCCTCAACAGCCAACATACGAAATACATCACTACTTTCAGCCATGGCCGGTAACTAAAATACCTTGATGCAGAAAATTGACTGTATCTCAAAAAGTTGAATAGAACTGCCCAGACGAGTTCTACTAGACCTGTAGCAGACTTCGAGACGCTTAAATTGGCGAACAAAAACTGGTATATACCTTTGGCACAAAAAGACAAAATAGCCTGCACAAGCACTGCGATAGTGCGTTCGGAGGCCGAAACGAGCTCTGATCGCGATTTCGACACCACTAAGAGAAGCCGTTTTGATCTTTGAAACACCCTGAGTATGCTCACCAAATTTCGTGCAAATCTGAGACTGCAAACAGAGGAGTGTCGACGGCGCCCTAGATGAAGCGAGGACCTGCTCTGATACCAATTGTTGGAGTTAGACGTCTGCGGAAGCACGCGAACAGCACAAGGAAGAAGAAGAAGCTTGGAGCACAACACACAAGACTGAATGTATTACTAGAGAATGTACAAAGATGAGTAGTCCATTAGGGCAATAGGCGTATATACAAGCCGGGGGAAAAAAACCTCCTAAAGAGGGAAAAAAGTGCCCCGACGGTCCTAGAGTGTTCACACACATCACTACCTAAATATATCAACAGAAAAAAGCTATAAACTTTGTTAAAATCCAAAAAGTACTAGGAATGAGCATAGTCATACCTTTTCATGAAGAGTAATCTACCTAAAATAATGGAGACCTTCATGGAAGTCAACATCCATAACTAAGTTTCTCTACATTAGCATAGAATTATGTTTCTTTATGATTGCTCTTAGGTGTATCTCATGCCCATTGATTGATATCTATGAATCAAAATATCATCTACCGAATATATACACATTTATCTATGAATGGTACAAAAGTACCATTCATTAGTAACAAAAAATACATTGGAGCATTCATGAGCACAAATGGCATAACAAGGTATTCATAATTCTTAATCATGTTCTAAAACATTTTTATGTAAGTGATTTTCTGTACATCTTCTTCCCGAACTCTAGGATGGTGCTACTCACTTTTCAAGGCCATTTTACTAATAACAATGGCTATACATAGAACATGAAGAAAATCATTGTTGATATATTTAGGTAGTGATGTTTGTGAACACACTAGGACCGTCAGGGCACTTTTTTTCCTCTTTAGGAGTTTTTTTCCCCAGCTTGTATTTACGCTTATAACCCTAACAAGTCACTTACCTTGTACACTCTCTTGGTAATACATTTAGTGTTGTGTATTGTGCTCCCAGCTTCTTCTTCTTCCTTGCGCTATTAGCATGCTTTTGCAGACCCCAAACATCAACAATTGGTATCAAACTAGGTTGGCACTTCATCTAGGGCGTCATTGACATCCCTCCAGTCACAATCTCAAAATCGCATGAAATTGGGTGACCATACTCATGGTGATTAGGAGTTCAAAATTGCTTGGCTTTGTGGCGTCAAAATCATGGTCTAAGATCGTTTTGGCCTCCGATGGCACTATCATAGTGCTTGTGCAAGCAATTTCATCTCTTTGTGCCAAAGAGATATACAAGTTTTGGTTCACCAATATAAGCACCTCAAAGTCTACCACCTATTTTATTAGTAGACCTCGTCAAGGTAGTTTTGTTCAACTTTTTGAGATACAATCATTTTTTTGAATCAGGATTTTTTAGTCAATGGCCATGGCTAAAAGCAGTGATGTATTCCGTATGTTGGCTATTGAGGATAAGTTGGATGGTACCAATTACCCATTATGGGCTTACATGATGCATCATGTATTGTTCACAAAAGGACTATGGAATATTGTGCAGGGTGTTGAAAAATGTCCTATTACACTTGCAAATACAATTACTAAAGTTGATGTAGATGGTGTCGAAGATGGTGATATTATTCAAGTTCCTCTTCGTGTTGTGGTTCCTGTTGCACCTATTGTAGAGAAAATTCATTGGGATGGTAGAGATTCTCATGCACATGCATTGATAACATTGTCTGTCAAAACCATTATTCCCCACATTTTATCCTACAAAACAACAAAGGATGCTTAGGATACACTAACCACATTATACTGGGCAAGGAATGAGGCTCGTGTTTGCTTATCTAGGAAAAAATTTGGAGAGTGAGCATATGAATGAAGGAGACTCCATGGACAAGTTTTTGACAAAGATCAAAGATTTGAAGGAGCTGTTGATTTTTGCTAATGAAGTCTTGCCTGATAGTTCACTTGTGCAGACTATTCTGAATGGTCTTCCATGTTCATATCAGAGTTTTGCTTCTATTCTTCGATTGATGATGAAGGGAAATCCAAATGCATTAACATTTGAGGAGTTAATTTTTGTTCTATTGCAAGAAGACCACTCTACGCAGAACAAGTCCATTATGCGTGTTGCAGATCAAGCTTTCTTGGCTAATTAGAAGGGAAAAGGTAAATGGAGCTCATCTACTAGTAAGCAAAAATCTACTAATTCTGGATAATCAAAGAAGGATGACAAAGATGACAAGAAAACAAAAAGTAAAGTTTATTTTGCAAGTAATGTAAAGGAAATTATTATTAATATATTTAGGTAGTAATGTGTGTGAACACACTAGGACCGCTGGGGCACTTTTTTCCCTCTTTAGGAGGTTCCCTCCCCCCCCCCCCTTGTATATATGCCTATTGCCTTAACGGGTCACGTATATTTGTACATTCTAGTGGTAATACATTCAGTATTGTGTGTTGTGCTCCAAGGTTCTCCTTCTTCCTTGTGCTGTTTGCATGCTTTTGCAAACGTCTAACTCCAACAATTGGTTTCAGATGAGGTTAACGCTTCATCTAGGGCATCATCGACACTCCTCCAATCACAAACTCAGAATCGTACAAAATTTGGTGTGCATCCTCAGGGTGATTAGGAGATCTAAACTCCTTTCGGCCTTTGAACACACTATCACAATGCTTGTGCAGGCTATTTCATCTTTTTGTGCCAAAGATATATGCAGGTTTGAGTTTGCCAATATAAGCATCTCGAAGTATCCTACAAGTTTAGCAGAACTTGTCAGGGCAGTTCTGCTCAACTTTTTTAGATACAATCATTTTTTTGCATTAGGTTATTTTAGTCAGTGGCCATGGCTGAAAGAAGTGATGTATTTCATATGTTGGTTATTGAGGATAAGTTGGATGGTATGAATTACCCACTGTGGGCTTATATGATGCACCATGTATTGGCCATAAAAGGACTCTAGAGTATTATGTAGGGTGTTGAAAAACATCCTATTATAGCTGCAAATACAGGTACTCAAGCTGATGTAGATGGCATAGAAGATGGTGATATTCTATAGATTCATGTTTGTGCTATGGTTCCTATTGCACCTATTGTAGAGCAAATTTGTTGGGATGGCAAAGATGCTTAGACGCATGCATTGATAGCCTTGTCTATCAAACGTGCCATTATTCCTTACATTCTCTCTTGCAAAACAACTAAGGATGCTTGGGATACACTTACCACATTGTACTAGGCTAGGAATGAGGCTCGTGTTGCTTATCCCCGAAAACGGTTGGAAAGTGAGTATATGAATGAAGGTGATTCTATGGACAATTTTCTAACATAGATCAAAGATTAGAAGGAAGAATTAATTTCTACCGATGAAGTCTTGCCTGGCAGCTCATTCGTGCAGAATGTTCTAAATGGTCTTCCTGATTCATACCAGAGTTTTGCTTCTGTAGCATATGTACTTAACAAATATCCCACTAAAGCATTGTAGTCTATCACTCCATACAAGGCTTGGCATGGTCCTAAGCTATCTGTTGCTCACCTGCATGTTTTTGTTTGTCTTGCATATGCATTAGTTCCTGAACAACATAGAAGGAAATTGAATGATAAAGCAGTAAAATGTATTTTTGTTGGGTACATTTTTGAAAACAAAGGCTATCGTCTGTATCATCCACAAACTAAATGCATTTTGGTTAGCCATAATGTTGTTTTTGTGGAAGATGCTATTTATCCTTTACTTTCATGTACGAAGGAGACATTTGTTAGCTCCAAAGACATGTATGATAGTTTGTTGCCTCTTTTTATAGGTGGAAAGTCTAGTGGTAGTCCTAATGAGGCAACTTCTTAGCCTTTACAAGTTTCATGTGATGATGTAGATCATTCCATTTCTGATGCAGATTTACATGATGCACTTGTTGATGAGAGAGCTGATATCGGGGAGGAAAAAACTATGCCAAAGTGGTTGGTGCAGACTTTGCATGATAGAAAATTAGATGAACTTTATCATATCGTACTCATTCAGGCTCTCATAGTGCCTCTTTTGCATCAGATTGCTATGCTATGGTTAGGTCTAATCTCTATGATGAGAATGAGCCTGTTTGATTTGATGAAGCTTGAAATTCAAAAAATTGGATGGGTGCTATGCAATCTAAATATGATGCTATAATGAAGAATGGTACGTGGTCTTTATGTGACTTGCCACTTGGCAAGAAGGCCAGTGGCACTAAGTGGGTATACAAGTTGAAGCACAAGCATGATGGAACAATTGATAGGTATAAGGCTAGGCTTTTTGCAAAGGGTTATGCATAGGAAAGATGCATTGATTTTGATGAGAACTTTGCAGCTACATGCCGAATGACTACTGTTAGTATCATCTGTGCACTTGCAGCTCATCATGGTTGGAATGTACATCAATTGGACATTAAAACTACATTTCTGAATGGTGACTTGCATGAAGAAGTGTATGTTTTTTAGCCCCATGGCTTTGTGTAGAAAGGGCATGAAAACCAAGTTTATAGGTTGAAAAAGGCATTATATGGTTTGAAACAAGCACCACGTTCTTGGTATGAAATGATACATGCCTACTTGATTGCACATGGTTTTGAGAACAATCCAACTGAGAGCACCTTATATGTTAAGCGTGCTAATGATGTGCTTCTGATCATTGCTATGTATGTTGATGACATGTTACCCATTGGTCCTCATGAGAAGCATATTGCTGATTTTAAGATTGATATGCATGCCTCATTTGAGATGTCTCATTGGGGTATTTGTAGTATTATTTTGGCATTCAGTTTATGCAAGTTGATGGTGGAATGGCTTTGTGTCAAATGAAATATATTGACACATTATTGCAACATTTTGGCCTTGAACACTATAGCCACTCCTATGGAGATAGGTTTACGATTGAGTCTTCATGATGCTAGAGATGCACTTGATGTTGTTCTCTATCAATAGGCTATTGGATGCTTGATTTACTTATGATTTACTTGGCCAGATATTTAGTTTTTTGTCTCACAGATGATCAGGTTTATGCATTGCCTAGGTGTCAAGCATTGGCAGACAGTTAAGCACATCTTTTGCTACTTGAGTGGTATTCGACTACTTGGATTGTTTTATCCCAAGGGGGGATCACTACTGCCAAATTTACATGCTTTTTCTGACTTTGACTGGGCTGGTTGCTATGACACATGTGTTTACTTGTGGAATTTTCTTCATGCTTAGTAGCTCATGTATATCTTGGTTGAGCAAAAAGTAGCCTACTGTAGCCACTTCTAGTTGTGAGGCTGAGCATAGGGAAGCTTTCACAGCAACTGCTGAGTGTGTGTGGCTCAAATGCCTTATGGCTGATTTGGGTGTTGGTGAGTCTTCTGCCACCACCATCTTCACTGACAGTCAGAGTGCATTGGCAGTTGTGAGGGACCTTGTGTTTCATGCTTGCACTAAGCACATTGAGGTGCATTATCATTATGTCAGTGAGAGGTTCTCTGCTTGAGAGATTATCTTGGCATATGTGCCCATGCAGGAGAACATTGTAGACCTTTTCACGAAGGCTCTACCTAGGGAGAAATTTGAAGCTTTCCACAAAGCTTTGGGCTTACTTCCTTTTGTGGAGTGATTCCACATAGCTTGGCACTTCCTTATACATGAGTGCCAACTCGTTGTTCACCGCATCACTCCTAGGGGGGATTTGTTGATATATTTAGGTAGTGATGTGTGTGAACACAGTAGGACCTTCGGGGCACTTTTTTCCCTCTTTAGGAGGTTTTTTCCCCTGGCTTGTATATACGCCTATTGCCCTAATGGATCACTTAATTTTTGTACATTCTAGTGGTAATAAATTCAGTATTGTGTGTTGTGCTCCAAGTTTCTCCTTCTTCCTGTGATGTTCGTATGCTTCCGCAGACATCTAACTCCAAGAATGATCATGTCATTAAGAGTTGTCCAAAGCTGGCTGCAAAAGAGGCAAAGAAGAAAGAGGCTGGAATGGTTGTTGGAGAGGACTCTACACCCAAAATAGAGTCTGCTAATCTTGTGAAGGATGCAGAATGGGCATTTATTACTGTTTTTAGGCATGATCCGTCTTCTCATAAACAATGTATGTCTGCAGTAGATTCAGATGTTTGGTACTTTGATAGTGGGGAAACCAAACATATTACCTCGCAACACAATTTCTTCACTTCACTTGAGCCTCCACTACAGGGAATACTGTCACATGCACCAAGAACTCATCATATCTTGTCATGAGAGCTGGTAAGATCATTCTCACTACTACTAATGGTAGTTCTTTTAAATTATCGAATGCTTTATTTGTGCCACGGATGAAGAATTTTTTTTTTATCAATTTTTGCATTAGCCAAGATCAGCTTGGTTGTGAAATTTGTTGGTGATCGATGTACAATTCATGATCTCACAAATGGAAACATCATTATTGCTTCTAGCATTTTATGTCATCGACTATATAAGCTCATAGATTATGCAAAATACACGAATGATTCAACATGTGCAGTTCAAGATTCTTAGGCTATGTTAGATGCAAAGCTTTGGTCATCTATTTTATTTTGCTAGTTTGCTAGGCCTACAAAAATCTAAAATGGTGTCTTGTTTGCCTAAACTTGAGGCACCTTGTGAACATGTCTGTGAAGGCTATATTCTGGGAAAAATGGAGTGTTCCTCCTTCCCAAAAGATGGTTCAGTTCAATCTACTCAAAATTTGCAGCTTGTCACAGTGATGTCTGTGGTCCTATGTAGAAACTTTCTTTTGGGAATTACCTTTACTTCGTGACTTTCATTGATGATTTTTCCAGGAATGCATGGGTGTATCCATTGAAAGAAAAAATCTGAAGTTTTTATGCATTTCATAAAATTTGAAAATCTACCAACATGTAAAATTGGCACCCTCCATTCTGATCGGGGGGGGGGGGGTATATGTCTTCTGACTTTAATGCATTTTTGGATGCACGTGGGATAAAGCATCACTGTACAATGTTGTATACACCTCAATAAAATGGATTTGCTAAAAGAAAGAACATGTCACTCATGGAGATGGTGAGGTGTATGGTCAAGAGTCATGCTTTACCACATAGTTTCTAGCTTGATGTTCTTATGTGTGCAACATATGTACTCAACAGGTGTCTAACAAAAGCATTGCAATCTGTACTCGTTCAAGCTCTCATAGTGCTTGTTTTGCATCAAATTGCTATGATATGGCTACCTTTGGTCTCTATGATGAGAATGAGCCTGTTTCTTTTGATGAATCATGAAATTCTAGAAAATGGATGGCTGCTATGCAATCAGAATATGATGCTATTATGAAAAATGGTACCTGGTCTTTATGTGACTTGCCTCCTTACAAGAAGGCCATTGGAACTAAGTGGGTACACAAGCTAAAATGTAAGCTTGATGGAATAGTTGATAGGTATAAAGCTAGGCTTGTTGTAAAGGGTTATGCTCAAGAAAGAGGCATTGATTTTGATGAGAACTTTGCACCTACATGACCAATGACTACTGTTCGTAGCATCTGTGCACTTGCATCTCTTCATGGTTGGAATGTACATCAGTTGGACATTAAAATTGCATTTTTGAATGGTGACTTGCATGAAGAAATATATGTTTTTAAGCATTGTGGTTTTGTGCAGAAAGGGCATGAAAACAAAGTGGGAAGGTTAAAAAAGGCATTATATCATTTGAAGCAACCACCACATGCTTGGTATGAAAAGATACATGCCTACCTGATTGCACATGGTTTTGAGAACAGTCCAACTGAGAGCACCTTATATGTGAAGCGTGCAAATGATGTGCTTCTCATCATTGTTATGTATGTTGATGACATGCTATTCACTAGTCTTGATGAGAAGCATAATGCATATTTTAAGGCTGATTTTCATGCCTCATTTGAGATGTCTGATTTGGGACATTTGCATCATTATTAGGGAATTCAATTTATGAAAGTTGATGGCAGAAGAGCTCTGTGTCAAAAGAAATATATTAACACATTATTGTAACGTTTTTCCCTTGAAGACTGTAAACCTATTGCCACCCCTATGGAGACAGATTTACAATTGAGTCTTCATGATGATAGAGATGCATTTGAGGATGTTCTCTATCAGCAGGCTATTGGATGCTTGATTTACATATGCATTGCTCGACCATATTTTCAGTTTGCTATGTCACAGATGAGCAGGTTTATGCATTGCCCAAGTGTTAGGCATTGGTAGGTGGTTAAGCACATCTTTCTCTACTTGAGTGGTACCCAACTACTTGGATTGTTTTATCCCAAGGGGGGATCACTACCACCAGATTTACATGCTTTTTATGACTCTGACTGGGTTGGTTGCTATGACACTCATGTGTCCACCAATGGTTTTTGCTTCATGCTTGGTAGCTCACACATATCTTGGTTGAGCAAGAAGGAGCCTACTATGGACACTTCTACTTATGAGGCTGAGTATAGGGTAGCTTTCACAACGACTGTTGAGTGCGTGTGGCTCAGACACCTTATGGCTGATTTGGGTGTTGGTCAGTCTTCTCCTACCACCAACTTCACTGACATTTAGAGTGCATTGATAGTTGCAATGAACTGTGTGTTCCATGCTCGCACTAAGCACATTGAGGTGCACTATCATTATGTTAGGGAGAGGTTCTCTATTGGAGAGATCAATTTGGCATATGTGCCCACATAGGAGAACATTGTAGACCTTTTCACAAAGGCTCTGTCTAGGGAGAAGTTTGAAGTTTTCTGCAAAGATTTGGGCTTACTTCCTTTTGTGGATTGATTCCACATAGCTTGGAACGTCCTTATACATGAATGCCAGATTGATTGACTAGGACTAACACGGCACATTTTTCTCGCTTTAGGAGTTTTTTCCCCTAGCTTGTATATATGCCTATAACCCTCATGGGTCACTTATCTTTGTACACTCTCTTGGTAATACATTTAGTATTGTGTGTTGTGCTCCAAGCTTCTTCTTCTTCCTTGTGCTATTCACATGCTTGCACAAACCTCAAACTCTAACAATCATCAATTCTAAGCATAGGATATCTATCGTTCACATTCATCTTATCGAGCATACAATAGTTGGTACACATCCTCCAAAATCTATCTTTCTTTTTTACAAGTAAAGTTGGAAAAGAAAAAGGTGAATACTTAGGCCTACTCAATCCTTTTTCAGGTACTCTTCCATTACCTTGTGCTTTTGATCTCCTCTTAGAGACTCATCCAAGATGGTGGCCATGCTGTAGGACACATCTTTCACTAATTTGATGGTGGCCATGTTGTAGGACTCACATCTTTCACTAACTTGTTTAGGCTCTCATAGTGCCTCCTTTGCATCAGATTGCTATGCTATGGTTGGGTCTAGTCTCTGTGATGAGAATGAGCCTGTTTCTTTTGATGAAGCACAAAATTCAGAAAATTGGTTGGCTGCCATGCAATCTGAATATGATCCTATAATGAAGAATGGTACATGGTCTTTATGTGACTTGCCTCCTGGCAAGAAGGCCATTGGCACTAAGTGGATATACAAGCTGAAGCGTAAACCTGATGGTATAGTTGATAGGTATAACGCCAGGCTTGTTGCGAAGGGTTATGCGCAGGAAACAGGCATTGATTTTGATGAGACCTTTGCACCTACATGTCATATGAGTACTGTTCGGAGCATTTGTGCACTTGCAGCCCATCATGGTTGGAATGTACATCAGTTGGACATTAAAACAGCATTTCTGAATGGTGACTTGCATGAAGAAGTGTATGTTTTTCAGCCCCGTGGCTTTGTGTAGAAAGGGCATGAAAACCAGGTGTGCGGGTTAAAGAAGGCATTATATGGTTTAAAGCAAGCAGCACGTGCTTGGTATGAGAAGATACATGCCTATCTCGTTGCACATGGTTTTGAGAATAGTCCAACTAAAAGCACCTTATATGTTAAGTGTGCTAATGATGTGCTTCTAATCATTGTTGTCTATGTTGACGACATGCTGCTCACTGGTCCTATTGAGAAGCATATTGCTGATTTCAAGGCTGATTTGCTTGCCTTTGTGACTGTTTTCTTTCCTTCTCCTACTAGATTGCTCATATGTTTTTCAATGTTTTACCCACTCTAGTGTTGATGTGGCACATCTTTTCTTGTGGTTTGTCTCTTCACTCTTTCAGAAAGAGATCCCATTAGGTGCTGGGCAATTGTTGATCCGTTCAAAGTGGTGACTCGACAAAGTTGTGCATAGATGATGCACAAGTGGTCAAGGACATGGGTACACAAGTAGTGCACAAATAGTCTTTCACAAGGATCTTGTAGGAAAAGTTAAAGGCGGGTTGCAAAAAGGTATTTTTGAAGGGTTTTTAAAGCTTTTACAGTATTATGGAAGGTCCAGTTGAACCCTCTCTTATGCACAAATTTAGGAGAAATTAAGGTCAAAAGTGAAAAAGATAAGAAATGAAGAAAATATACAAGAGCTTCTGTGTTGCCTCCTATTTAAACTTTTTTCATACTAATAAAAAAGAAAATATACAAGAGCTTATGTGTGGCCTCCAAGCTAATAAAAAAGTAAAGCAATTAGAGAATGGGAAGAAGGGATAGCAACATATGTCCTCATCCCATCATAAGACATAAACAACTCTATAATTGTTAGACTCAAGAAATGGTAGGCAGGAGATGGTTGAACCACACCCTAAGAGGGAGGATTAGTGTTGGAAAGTAACTTTTTGTAAAAGAAAATGGAAAATCTTGTAATACAATAGTTTAGAATATCCTAATTGTTGTAAAAATTAGGAAGAGTCTTCCTCATGACTACATATAAATTATATATTTTTTGTAGAATTTTTAGAGCTCTCAAGTTAGTAGATTTTTTGGGTAAAAGTTTAGAGGACTTATTTTGAGTGTGAAATGGGACACTTGAAAAAGTATATAAGTCAATTATGACTCAATTGTATGGAGGTTGTATTTTTTGGCAATCAATGAGAACGTGAGAGCTCTTCTTTCTTCCAAAACTCTTCATCAAGCTTTAATGGTAGTATCAAGTTAATTTTAGAGTATTTCTCATGGAGTTTTCTTTGTCATAAGTAGTTCTTTGAGTCTTTCATGCTTTCATAATTTTATCTTCATCTTCTAAGCTCCATTAATCCTCCAAAATATTGTTTCATCTTGATTTTGTGAATCTATTGGAATCGTGATTCTCTCATCACAATAGGTATTAAAATTTCAAATTTATGTTATCAATGTCTCTATTATAAAAAATAACACCGTTTTGGCATAAGAATCACTAAAAAAGCTTATTGTAGTTTCCCTCAAGCTCTCTTTTATTTCACTCATCTTCTTAGTCCATTGTCTCTTCATTCTTTTATGGCTATGTTTCTAGGCTCTCGTTCACTTTTTAGTTGTGCTCTTAGTCTCACTGATGTCTGGGCTCCTCTCTTGGCCTATACCTTGATTTTGTTGTAGGGCTTGAGCTCTAGTTACTACTTGCACTGGCGCAATAATTATTGTACTCCCACTAGAGTCTACAATCAAGCGAATAACATTGATCACATTTCCATGTGATATCACTAGGATTGAGAGTGGGGAAGATCACAATTGATCCTAGGCTAGTCTAAGCCTTGTCTTCAATGTGTACATCACAACTAAATCACCATATTTTAAGCCTTTATACTTTACATGTGCATCAAAATAGGCTTTTCGTCTTTTCTTCATTGCATGTATCCTTGATGTTGCTCTGAGTCTAGTTTCACCTAGTCATTCTAAATCCATGATCTTGGAGGATAGCTCATGGCTTGTACATTGATGCTCTTGTGAAACCTTGAGTGCAGGTATCAATAAGTCTAATAGAAGCACAACATTTTGGCAAAAAATCACCAGAAAGGGAGTGGAATTGAGTACCATTTTGTAGGCAACTTAATATGTCCAAATAGCATGATGAAGGTGTTTGTCTCAATCAGAGCATTTATTATTTATAAGCCTGGTCAATACATTACATAGGATCTATTCGTACTTTTTGCATGTCCATTGATGTGTGGGTGATAGGGAGCTGACTTCTTGTGAATGACCATGAAATATTGTAAAAGATATTCAATGAACTCATTCAAGAAGTGGGTTCCACGATCTCTAACCAATTCTATAAGCAACTTGTGTCTTGTGAATACATTCTCAAACAAAAATTTGGCAATTGTTTGTGCATCGTTCTTCCTAGTAGATTTCCCTTTTACCCATTTGGTAAGATAATCCATTGTGACAACGATATGTTTGGAATGTGAACTCTTGGTTGGGGGATTAATAGGAACTAAAAGTTATATTCCCCACTTTGAGAATGCGCGTCCATCCATCATGAGTCTCAGTGTCATCTCATCTTTGCAAATCAGTTATTGAGTTCTTTGACAGGTGTCGCACCTCTTTGCATATGTATGTGCATCCATGTGGAGGGTAGGCCACCAAAGACCTAAAAACAAAGTCGTATTGATTACTCGATCAGGTCCAAAGTGTCCTTCTCCAGTGTGTAGTCACTAGGATCTTCAAGTATTCGCTCTCATGTACACACAATCTTAGATATCTATCTCACCTGCACTTGTATACATTATCTTTGATTAGTGTATAGTCTTCATATTCCTGCTCTAGGATTCTTCTTCATGCTAAGGTTATCTCTTGAGTTTAAATTCAAGTAAAGAACTATTTCAATCACGTATTAACAAAACTTGATATAATGTAGCATGTTCATTGGGTGGTCCCTTAATACAAGTTTGACAATCCTTGAACAACCTATATACATGTGCTTCCATCATTGGAAAATACACATCTAATCTTTTCAAAGTCTGTAGGGTTCTATGTTTAGAATGATGTTGCCCTAGTGCACCTACATGTCCTAATTGCAACCACTTATCAAGCTCTTCCTCTTCCACACAAAAAGCTAAGAGTCCTTGATCTATTTCCTTGTATATACTTCTTGTGGGTATATGATATCTCTGTGACTTGAAAATTTCTTCATCTTTTGTTCTTAATTGAGTTTTTGGATCCAAATGTGAGAATCGAATACTATCTTTTTAGCCCAATTTGGGACTACCAAAGTTGAACAAGTAAGCATCAAGAAGCTTGTTCGACACTTCTTACGATGATTCTCCAAAAGTAAGTCTAGAAAGGTGATCCGCCCTAGGTTTTACCTTTTTAACTACTACCTCAAAATAATATTCTATTAGCAAGAGAAACCATATTACTTATCTATCGTTGTTGCAAAGTTTTTTCACCAAATAAAGTATCATTTGATGGTCTGTAAAGAATTTACACTTATTTGCAAGCAAATGATGTCTAATTTTCTTAATTGCATATACCATGCTTAATCGTTCTCTCTCAGTGGTAGTGTAGTTTCTCTCTAGAGTGTTTAATTTCCTACTTGCGTATGCAATTTCCTTTGCCTATCGGTTATGCTACTGTGCATCCAATAGCATAGTTGGAAGCATCCATGTGAACATGAAATGATTTGTTCCAATCTCGCATTTTCAATATTGGGGCTGAGCACAATCATCATTTTAGCTCATTAACAGTTTTCTCACACTCATCATTCCACTCAAATTTATTCAAGAGGTTGTACAGAGGCTTTGTGAGGATAGCATACATATGGATAAACTATCTATAATATCCTGAGTGACCCATAAAATCTTGTACTTCCTTGATTGACTTCAATCTCGGTAATTCTTCTATCACTCTCACCTTATCCTCATCTATTGAGATTCCATTCTTTGACACAATGTGGCCTAAAATCTTTCCTTGCCTAACCATAAAAACACATTTTTTTGGGTTAAGGTAGACTCGATATTCATGAACTGCTACAACTTTACACATCCATAAGTTTCTATCTTTGTGCATTCATGAAGGATCTCATTCTAAGCAATGCACATATTCTGTCTCGTCTAATGATTTATGGATTGGGCTCCATTGTATGGGTAGTACTTCACTATGACTCTAGTCCTTGAGATTGACATCGGTAGTTACCCTTAAGTGTTGTAATCTCCAAAAGGCTTCCTCCATATCTCTATTCAAGAAGAGCTCTATGCTCTTGTTGTCTTGGGGGACCCAATCTAGAGTAATCACTCTAGTCAAAATAGACTTGCCTCGAGGAGTCTTGGGTTCTCATTCTAGGTGGCCTTGCTCAAGGTCTCCTATCTCATTCTCAAAAATGACATTTCCAAACTCATCCATCCTGTCTAGTAAGCTAGTCACCACATACATGGTCCCTTGCTTATCAATATACGAACCCTCTTTGAACTTAACCACTGGGTGTTCAAGTCAGAAGGGTTGCTCAAGATTTTTGAGTTGGACAATGATCACCTTAGGCCATCCTCATATATGTGTGCACCTAATCAGTTGGTCCTAATATACTCCAATTGTGTCTTATAGGTACCTTCTGGTGTTTGTAAATAGGCTGTGCTTGCACTTCCTACCGGTCATTCCATGTTAAAGGAGATCTTTGAGTCACTCGTTTCCGAACTGAGTATATAGGGATAATAGCTAAGCTTCTGGGCCCAGGACCTAGTTGTATGGTTGACACTAGCCTCCGATGATCTGATACTTTGTCAGTCTCTCCCTCTGTATCTACCTGATATAAGGTCCATATGCCCAACTGATTAGCCCAATGACCCTTCTATAATCATGTTGCTAATTCCTTGATATCAATTTCTTGTCTTTAAATATGCATTGTCAGGTGCACTTAAGTTTGTCATAATTGATGTTCTTCATCAATCAAATTAACTTCTTTGCCCATAAGTTGTCCCTTGACTGCAATTAATCTATTCTTGAACTTGAGAATTAAAAGGATCTTAGAACTTGGATGTTCCTATCCTACCTCTAATCAACCAAAATCATTATTCGCACTTAATCTATGCTAAGAATTGAATGAGGGGGTTGAGAGATCTTCCAACCGTAAGTCGCTCTCCTTGGTTACCCTTGTATGCTCAAGAAGCATGTTCCCAAGCTTGTAGTATGCATTTGCTCTGGATGCCCTTTGATGCTCTCACTGGACCTATAAAAGTCCCACAATTACATTAAGAGTTAAATTTGTTTGAACGAATAGACCATTCTCATTCACGTAATTCAAAGGCCAAATTGTCACTTGTCTTTATGGAAGACTACTCCAGACATCCTTCAGTTTCCTCACCCCTATGGAAGTTCAACTTCCAAATACTATATCTAAAACTCCACATATTAGTTTTACCAAAACCAATTGAGGTTTTTGTAGGATTCTAAATGAGCTTTCCAACAAACTCAAGATCACAAGAAACAGATTTCGTATGAAAAAGTTATTTCTATTCAGGGTCCTCGAGGTTAAAATAGGCTAACATGCAAGCAGAATTTCTCGAATTATTTTCTTGGGGGCCTCACTATGCTCCAATCACTTGAAATTTTATGCTCAAAATTAGCCAAAGATTGAAAATAAAAAACCCTAAAAAATTGGCCGAAATAGCTTGTCAATCGCGATGGACAAGGTTGTCAATCGTGATGGACATAGTTTTCCCTCGTGGCCTATCAATCGTGATGGATAGTGCCAATCACAATTGATGGTGCCAACAGTGATGGATGAGTCCGTTGCGATGGATGGTGTTGATCGCGATTGATGGTGTCGATCGTGATGGATAGAAATTTTTGGGTTTTTTCTGTGAATACCTGTCAATTGGGCCTATGCGTCATGATGGATAGGTTTCTCACCAAAATGAAGTGTCAATCACGATCTCTCTATCAATCGTGATGGACAAGGGTGTCTATCGCAATGGACATCTGTCTGTCATGATGGATAGGTAGTCCAACATGGGTTGTCAATCGCGATGGACTGAAATTTTTGGGTATTCTCCTTGCTTTGTGTCAATCATGGTTCAGTATGTCGCGATGGATGCATTTTGTGCCAAGTGCAAGTGTCAATCATGACATTTCTATCAATCACGATGGACAAAGGTGTTCATTGGGGTCTGTAGATCATGATGGATAGGTTGTCCATCGTGATGGACAGAGAAAATGCAAAATGTTTTAAACTTTCTGTGGATTTGTGATTGTAGGTCTTCTACTCTATGATGGTGCACTTAGTTTTACCAAAAGCCTGATTTTTTTGCCAATTGCGATTGATAGAGCTCAACGCCCTAAGACCTATGCAGAGTTTTTCTGTACCTGTTGGAGCTGAAGATGACGATATGGCTAGAACTTGCAAGAAATGCTAAAAAACACACAAAACAAAATGCACACAAGCTTGTTAGGCCACCGAAATGGAATGTAATTATATTTAGTGGAAAATGTAATTGGGAAAAAGACGCACATCACCGAAGGATGTAGCGCAATTGTTGTAACCTTTTCATAATGAAAAAGCGCGTGGAAGAGAGAGGCAAAGTATTGCCAGACTGTGAGTCTGGGCAGTGTGCCTGTGGATCAATCCCAGCGTAGTTTACTCATACTATTGTATTGTTCTTTTAATGCTTGGTATTGAGCAATTGTGGTGACTTCGTTGATCTTCTGTGTTCATTGGTGAAGTACAAGGTTAATGGTGATAGCCCATTAATTTTCATTAAGGAATCTACATATTTTGGTTGCGGTGAATATTGTATTACTGTTGAGTACTTGTTGAGGAGATTAATAGTTAAGTCTGTTGGATGAGTCTGTGTAAGGTGATGCAGAATACAGTACAGTAAGTATTTGAATTCAAAAAATACATATAGGGCCTCTGTAATACAAACCCCTGACCATCCCAAGAACCCAGTGGCAGTTATCTCGGCAATCATTAACATGACTTTAACACTTTAACACTGGCATCGGCCATGGGGCATGGAGTAGCTAGTCTGAGAGCAGATTAAGGTTTGAAGAAAGAATCCTATGATATATGCCTATAACACATTTCGAAGAATCTTACCCGAAGTACTGAAGTGATTAGCATCCCTGGAAAGTTCCTAGCGCGTTGGGAACGCCTCCTAGGGGTAGTGGTGAAGGACAATCATCGAAAGGGAAGGGGGGTATATGGGCTAGTGGAGTACCACCTCAGTATTTTCTTGTTCAAGGATTACAGAGTATGCTAGAAGTGCAACCAACAGCATCTATTAAAAGTACGGTCAGTGGAGTAGTCGCTGATTCCGATGGTAGTTTGTTGAGTTCCGATGACAGCTCCATTTTTTGTTTTGATTTTGGTGAAACTAGTGTAGTGGTGGATGAAAGTTCTAGTGAAAAGTTCATCTTAGATGCAAAATGCGAGGAATGGTAGTTGAATTTAGACGTGTGTGATCGACTCAATGATATCATACTATCGGAGAACTTGCAAAGTGGTGATACGACCTAGCAGCAATCAGGATCAACTTATTCAAATCATTCCGAATTGATACCTCCTCCTGATTTTGACAACATGAGTGGTACGCAGCAAAAGCATCAACAGCAACACCAACAACAACAATAGCAACACCAACAACAACAATAGCAACACCAACAACAACAACAACAACAACAACATCAACGACAGTAGTAGATCATACCCCCATGATCGATACTTGCCGGAGTTACATATACGAAATTTGGTGGATTCCCAGGTGATGATCCTGATGCTCATGTTCATAATTTTGAAATTAACTATGTTGTACTCAACTATCCAGCAGATCCGGCATATAAGGCTATATTGTTCCAATACACCCTTGTTAATGAAGCTTCTTGCTGGTTAACCGAATATGATATTAATCATTTTGGTCAATATGATGAGATGTTAAGGATGCCTTTTTACAATGTTTTCAATTAAAGAAAAATGCGGTTGAAATCTTTGATTATTTACAAAACAATAGACAGGAACCACATTAGAATGTGCAAGAGTATGCAACTTTATTCTGCACTCATCTACGACAGCTGCCGTTGGTGCATGCTAATCTACTGGATGATGTGATTACCCAGTGGTTCATTAATAGATTAAATCCCAAGTTAAACAAGTCATGATTATACGATGTGTGGGAAGCATGACCTTGGATGCAGTCATAGCCATGGCATTACAGTTGGAGCATAAGGTTGGTGGTTTTATTGAAGATTTGGATTGGTTAAAGACTTCCAAAAGCATGAATGATGATCCACTGAAACAAGTATATTGCACCAAATGCAAGAACCTAGGACATACCACTTCAACATGTGCATTAAATAAAATGTAATATGCTATTTGTAGTACGACGAATCATTCCACCGAAACTTGTCCATACAATGCCAAAGTACATACCACATCGACCATAAATGCCATAATACAGGAGCAGGGACAACAGGCTACCCACTATGTACCACCACATTTGAGAAATACCTCTTAGCAAAGTTACAAAACCTATAGAGGACCACAAACAAACAATTTTGGATAGACCCGTTGGAATTCGGGCCAATCGGGTGAAGGTGCATCTCTTCCACCACCAAGATGCCATTTTTATGGTGAAATTGGACATATCCACAGATATTGCAAAAAAGCGTCCGAATATGATAAGTTAAGAAAAGAACAACAGCATCCAATGGCAAATATGGTATATATTTCAATGATAGATACCCAAGAAGCAGCATTTCAAACACAGTCCAGTAAGAAGTTGCAACCAGTTGTTGAGATTTTTGAGCCATGCATTCAAGAACAATAGAGAATGTTTACTAAAGCTAGTACATGGGCAAGTCAAGAACCAACTATTTTTCCCGATCCGGTATCGGTGGTCCAGCAAACAGTACCAAATAGACCACCGGAAGATAGGAATCCAGTCAAAGGGTCATCGGAGGACACACCGGATTCAATACCGGGTACGTCAAATCTTGATTCTACGTGGAATATTTTATCGAAAGCATCTATTACGATACCATTGGGGCAACTGTTAGCCTTGGTCCCTGGTATGTGACAACCATTCCAACAACAAATCAATCGAAGATCTTCGTGTCTGCCTACTACAACAACCATCAGTCTGGAACTTGATTATACGGTGGAGCATGTTGTTCCTTTAATTAAGGTATGGTATAAAAACCACAAAATTATAGAGGTGTTAATTGATGGAGGCTTAGGTGTTAATATTGCTACAGCCACACTGTATAAAAGGTTAGGATAGACTAAGATCAAACCCGTCCAGTTTTTTGTAAGAATGGCTGATCAATCTAGGGTACATCGAGTGGGTTTGGTGTGTGATATATCCATTACCCTACAGGGAGCAGTGTTCAAGATGACTTTTGTTGTTTTGGAATTACCTGAATCAAGTCTGGATTACAACTTACTATTCGGGAGGCCCTGGTTGAAACAAGCAAAGTGTTACAGGATTAGTTTGCACATGAACTAATTTTCAAAAGCAATCATCGGAAATATGTGGTACCCTTGGACGATATGAAACCTTGTGACCTTCATACTCGAACTTACGTGGACGAACCGATGCATATGTTGGATGGTCTTTCAGATGATGAAGAAGAAGCTTTCCTAACTGCTAACTAGGATTTGTTACCATTAGGTACCGTTAATTTACAAGTCATCTTGGATAATTGGACTCCGGTTTCTTGTATGGTAGTTCCTTTTACCGAAGGATTGGAACTAGTTACGGATCGAGTTTTGGATGCCACTAATTTGCAACAATTACTCCATCTGTATGAGGATATTTCTATGCCCTAATAGTTTTATGTATCGGAAGATCAACTAATCACTTGTAATTTGGGAGATGAGGCTAATCCTCGTCCAGTTAAGCTTAAGGCTGGGTTACCAAAAAAAATTCAAGATGATATACTATAGTTGCTGAAAGAATTTGCTGATGTATTCACGTGGGATTATCGTGACATGAAAGGATTGGACCCTCGCATCTACCAGCACTGTGTGATGCTAAAACTGGATGCTCGGCCAATCAAACAACCCAGTTACCTAATGAATTCCAATTATGTTGCACAAGTGAAAGTTGAATTGGATCGGTTGTTGAAAGTAGGCTTCATTGTTCCCATTGAGCATGCTGAATGGATCTCTCCTATTGTCATTGTCCCAAAGAAAAACAAGCAATTATGCATTTGTGTGGATTACCGAAAGTTGAATGCAGCTACAGTGCCTAATCCATTTCCACTTCCCTTCTTGGATACCATGCTAGATGATGTTGTTGGACGAGAAATGTATTCCTTTTTGGATGGTTATAGTGGCTACAATCAGGTGCGCATGGTTGAAATGGATATTCCAAAGACTGCATTTATTACGAATTGGGGCGTATATGCTTGTACGGTGATGTGGTTCGATCTCCACAATGCTCCCAGCACCTTTCAACGGTGCATGTAGGAAATATTTTATCCCTACTTAACTACGTTTATGCGGGTGTATTTGGATGATTTCTCATTATCTGGTGACACATCAGCTCACCTCTATCACCTATGTTGCTGCTTTTCCAAGTGTTGGGAGTTCCATCTATGCTTAAATCCCAACAAATCAGTATTTTCCATTTCTTGTGGAAAACTACTCGGTCATATTATTTCACAACAGGGCATTCAAGTGGACCCTGATAAAGTGAATGCAGTGTTGAATGCACCTACCCCTAAGACACCCAAGGAAGTTATGAGATTCCTTTGACAAATACGATGGCGTGGATGACATCTTCAGTGGCTCGCTCATGTGGCTATACCACTTAATCGCCTGATTACTAGCAATCCTCGATAGTTTGCATGGACTGAAGAATGTCAACTTGCATTTGATCGCCTGAAAATGCTTTTAATACGGGCTCCTATTCTGCAAGCACCAAATTAGCAACTCCCATTCCATGTCTTTGTGGATGTGTCTCACATTGCAATCGGCAGTGTGTTAATGTTGCAACAGGATAAGTGGTTTTGCCCTATTTATTATGCCAGTCGACGATTAGCCGATGCTGAATGGAAATATTCGGTGACTGGACACAAATGTCTTGGTTTAGTTTATTCAATGAAAAAATTCCGGCACTATTTGTTGGGATGTCCATTTACCTTTCATGTGGATCATGTAGCTCTACTCTATTTTGTACGACAACAACATTTAGGGGGAAAATTAGCCAGGTGGGTGTTGTTGCTGCAAGAATTTGATTATGAAGTTGTACATCGCCTGGGGTCCATGCATGCTCTTGCTGACTTTTTGCCTCGACTTGATTTTGGTGAGCTTCCTGGTGGGATAGATGATACCACTCCAGCCATTTATGCGACTGATTCAGTTCAGGATGATTCCCAGGTGCTACCTATGGCACCTTTGTACTATGATACCATTATGATTTTTCTAACTAGTGGATGTTCCCTGACTAATACTTCAACTTCGGCTCGTCGTAAATTGGCCATGTATAGTCATTGATTTTGGCTAATTGTGGGACAGTTGTATTATATGGAACCATCTGGCATGCTTTTACGATGTATGCCACCACATGAAGTTTCTTCTATAATTATAATGGCTCATTCTACTCTATCCAGTGGTCATTTTTTGGTAGATCTTACATATCAAAAAATTCTGCAGAGTGGATTATGGTGGCCCACTATACATCGCGATATTGCTACTTATGTCCAACAGTGTGATGCTTGCCAACGATCTGGACAACCTTTACAACGACATCATTTTCCGCTTCAGCCTGTCCTTCCTCTTGAGGCTTTTCAAAAGTGGGGATTGGATTTTATTGGTCCCATTATGCCTCCTGCTACTGTCACCAACCATCGGTATATTCTTACATGTACTGACTATGCTACTCGATGGGTCGAAGCCTAGGCTTTACGGTCAACAACTACTTTGGTGGTTGCTAAATGTTTGATGCATGATGGTTTTCCTCGTTATGGGCTTCCTTTGGAGATTGTTTCAATCAAGGTACTCATTTTGCTAACACCTTAATGCAATTGCTCACACGCACCTTTAACATTTTCCATAAATTCATTTCCCCTTACTATCCTCGTGTGAATGGACTGACCGAAAGTACCAATAAAACCCTTCTTAACATGCTAAAGAAACTTGTGATCGAAGAGCGATGGGATCAATTCCTTCCTTTGGTCTTATGGGCTTATCGCACTACTTATGAAGTTGCTATTGGAAGTACTCCTTTTAAACTGGCATATGGTGTGGAGGCAATTGCACCTATGGAATTGGTGGTACCTAGCTTAGGTGTGGCATTAGAACATAAGTTATTACCTGACCAGTCCTTCCCTTTTCGATTGGATGTGTTGCAGTCCTTAAACAAACAACATCTTAAAGTTTTCTCGTTCTTCAAGAATTTCAACTGTGGCAAGCTAAGACCCATGATTGATTCCTCAAGACTCCTGTCTTTACCAAAGGACAATTAGTTCTTTTTTACAATGCTAAGTCTAATCGTTCAGCTAGAAAGTTCAAGCTTCGTTGGTTCGGTCCCTATTGTATTACAGAATAGATTGGTCTGGCTACTTTTCGGTTATCTACTTTAACTGTACTCTCCTCCCTAAACCCATCAATGGATCAAAACTTCGTCCGTATTGTAGACTGTCTACTTCGTCTTAGCTTTATGACGGTTTTATTTATATTCATCCGAATCATGTTTGTTTTGTATCTTTGACCATTATCTCCATTACGCACGTTTCGGTTGACCATATGACCGTAATCTTCCCATTTTGATTAATTATCCATGATTCGCCGCCACACTCCAAGATTGAGAATTTCTTAATGCGCTTACGTTGCCATTATGCATGCATGTTTCCCTCCACTGGTGATGATTTCATTTCCTACCTGCGTTTTACTTAATTGGGGCCTTCGTCCTCTTTTTTGTTATTGCATTCTTGTACTCTGTGTCTTCTACGTTATACTGTTGCGCATTCGACTTATGTCAACCGCCATGGAAGCTCTTGCCAACATCACCACTTTCCGTGCCAGTCTATCCTCTGACCTGAGTGATTTCTTGCGTACTCACGGATTACGGGCGTTTGCCGAATTGCCTTGGCATTCGATCAAATGTCAGCCCTACTTCGTCCAAGTCATTACGGCTATTGCTGATACCCCCCGACGGAGACTTGCTGGCCTATTACCTGTCTGAATCCACGAACAGTTGTTACTCTCAACATTGTTGCTGAAAGATTCCATCTGCCCCAAGATGGATGTGTTGAGGTCCCTCTGCTACTGATGGCAACGATGAAGTAGTTATTTCCTCAGCATTCTTCTAACGAGTTTGCTATCCTCAACTGACCCGAAGCGAAATGCTCTGCGCTCCAATTTTTGGTAGCTACTCTCAATTTACAAAAATGTATGTATGGTATATCTCATCCATTTTATTCCCTGATTGATGCTTCTACCCAAGAATTGGTTAGCTGGGTGTTATTCTTCTTCAAGTGAATCCACCGTGAGTGTCAGGCGATCTCATGCCAGATAGCCAAAGCTGATATTCCACAAACTTGTCTCCTTCACCTCTTCTCCTTTCTCCTCCCTGTTGTTCAACCTGTTCAGCCTCCTCTGATGAATACCCTCCTCTTCCGCGAAGAATCAGAGCAGGTCATGGGCATCGATGACGATAATGAAGATCTTCTTCAATTCTTTCGAGAGAAACACAGGAAAATCAATCCTTCTCAGGCTCAAGCCCAAGCTTCTTCTGCCAAAGTACTCCTGTAGGACAAAACCTCATCCATGCAGGTATCTTTCACCCCACCCTCACCTAAAGACCAAACCGATAAAGACACCATCATGGATGACATTCAACCCATCGATATGGTCAATCAGCAACAATAGGAGATTCCTAATTAAGCATCGGACACAGTCGCAGAAACCCTTCACCAAACCGTGCAAACACAGATTGAGGAGTCTCTTGTTCATCAGGAAGCTCAACGAGATAGTGTGGACTCCACTGCGCCTCCCTCCTCACCAAAGGATATGATTCAAGGTACCCATATCACACATATAGTAACACCTCCCCCTTCCCTGTCAAAGGTTCCCTTACCTCCTAGTCCTCCCCCCTCACCTAACCATTTGGTAGCCATCTCACACTCTCACCCTATTCCTTCTTCTCCTGATTACTCCCCGCCTTCCTCTTCAGCCACTGTTTCTGTTAACCTCTCTCGACCAGTATCAACCTTTATAGTACCATATTCATTTTCTCAGTTAGCCCAAATTGGCGATTTTCTACTCCACTTATCCAAGCAACTCCCTAATCAACTCCATGATGCTCATCAATCCCTCCGCACTGAATATCAAGCGAAGGTAGATTTGTTGGAAGCTGACATTGTGCCACTACAGGAAGAAATGTTGGCAATCGAGGCAGATGCAAATATCCTACAGGAATAGGTAACAGTATTACAAGGATAGGTCATTGAGAAAGATGAAATTATTGTGACCAAAGATGCAAAGATTTCCCAGCTCAAACAGGTAGTGATGGATAAGGATGATTCCATGAAAGCTCTAGGTTCTGCATTAGACACCACTCGCACCAGATTCATTGTTGTAGAACAGGCTTATCAGGTATTGTCTAACAGAGCATTACAAGCTAAAGAAGGTTACAGAGGAGCTATTTCATAAAGGTCAAGTCTTGGATGAAGAAATTGCACGAAAAGCAAAGTTAAAGAAGGAAATTGAAGCTATACAAAAAGAACGCCAAGATTTTTTCCGGACTATGCAATTTCAGCAGTAAGAGTTGGAACACAGGGAGAAGCAACTTGGCATTTAGCAGGATAGGTTGTCACGAATTGATGAAGAAATAGCTGAAGCTAAGTTACGTAGAGATACAGCTTTGGCAAATTATTTTTATTTGCAAGAAGCATTTTTTGCAAAATCAAAGTGAAATTTTGTTGTCCCAAGTTATTGCTTCTAGCTCTATGGGGACTGATGCTCATTTGGTAGAACCCCATATTCTACAAGAAATGCTAGAATCTTTGAAGCAGAAAATATCCATTACATTTAAACTAGCTTGAACCATGTATATTCAGGGCATCATTGATGACTCTTAGTTTTTTTGTAATACATCCATGCTGGGTTCGAGTCCACCATGCATGCCAATGTTAAGCCGTCGGAATAGAATGTAATTATATTTAGTGGAAAATTTAATTGGGAAAAGATGCACATCGAAAGGATGTAGCACAATTGTTGTAACCTTTTCATAATGAAAAAGCACGTGGAAGAAAGAGGCAGAGCGTCGTCGGGCTGTGAGTCTGGACTGTGTGCTTGCAGATCAATCTTAGCATAGTTTACTCATACTGTTGTATTGTTCTTTTAATGCTTGGTATTGAGTAATTGTGGTGATTTCTTTGATATTCTGTGTTCATTGGTGAAGTACAAGGTTAATGGCGATAGCGCATTAATTTTCATTAAGGAATATCGATATTTCTATCACGACGAATAATGTATTACTGTTGAGTACTTGTTGAGGAGATTAATAATTAAGTCTATTGGAAGAGTCCATGTAAGGTGATGCAAAATACAGTATAGTAACTATTTGAATTCGGAAAATACATATAGGGCCTCTATAATACAGACCCCTGACCATCCCAAGAACCCAGTGGTAGTTATCTCGGCAATCATTAACATTACTTTAACACTTTAATAGGCTCTCTCTCGCTCTCTCTCATAAGTGAAATGAGGCGAATGAGGTGGGGAAGGTGATATGACCAAAAAACTGAAAATTCAACGAAGATGGAGAAGGAGGTGGGAGATGTTGATCATGGTGAAGAAAGTAAAAGAAAATAGTGAAAAGTAAGGAAAATACCTATGACTCCAACGTCACAATTCTACATCTTACCATCACATGCTTGTTCTCAAAGCTCTCTCCTCAACAACGGCGTCAAATTTGGTGTCACTCTAGCACACTGGTGAGTACCAATGTGAGGAGATCCACCGCATAAATGTCAATCTGTGGAGACATGAGGACTTTTATGATGACCATGAGCAAGTGAAGGCACAAGTGTGTGAGTGAGAAGCACCCTAGCATGCACACACATACACACACACATACACACACACATGCACACAAGGCAAGAACAAAGAGAGGAATAATGGAGTGCTTTCTTTTACTCAAGAAGTCTCTTACAAAAGCTTAAATAATTCCTTGCCTACTACTCTTTCTAATAGATGCTCGATGATAGGAAGCGGATAACTATCTTTGATAGTGGCTGCATTAACCTAGCTTGACACGTAGCTTGACATTCTTCTTGGGGACCACTACAATGGGGGATACCCATTCAGTGTGCTCAATCTCATAGATAAATCTTGCTTCTATCAATCTATCTATCTCTTCCTTGATCTTGGCAGCATAATTGTTGTTATATGTGTATGGATTTTGCTTGGAGGCTTTGGCATCTGAGGTCATGGGAATCATATGTGAGCATATGTCAGGGTCTACTCCTTTCAAGTCCTTGTAGCTCCATGCAAAAACATCTCTATATTCTCGTAGCAAGGCTATCAACTCTTGCTCCTCTTCCTCTGTCAAATCATGTCCTATGTACGTGCACCATTCTTCACCTTCCTCTATGGCTATAATGATTTTCTTAGTTTTCTCTTTGTTATCATAGGCCTCTTTTGCTTGTGCTTCACATTTCGGCATTCTTATCATGACTCTCCTATTTTATATTTCATATTTCTTAAAGTTCTCAGGGACCTCAAACAAAGATTCCTCCTCATCCGATGAGACTTCTTTCTTCTTTCTTTTCTTTCCCTCACTCTTAGTGGTCACCTGTGTGGTTAATCTCACATCATTCATAAACTCTTTGTGTCTTTGAGGGTGCGCTTCTACTTCGTGCAACAATTCTTCTTGTGATGCACAAAAGGGACCTATATGGATGGACTGACCCAAGACAAGAGGCTCAGTGAGGTCCTCATCTTGACACACTAGTACTTTAACTGTCATTGCTTCGTCTTGAATATAGAGGGGAAGTTCCACCTCGCCCATGCAAGGGGTTTCCACACCTCCCAATCCTATGAGATATGCTTCTATAGGATTGATGGTTAATTTCAACTTTTGACAGTACAAAAAATTAACAGCACTAGTGGTTGCACCTGAGTCAATCAAGGCTCTTATAGTCCTTGCACCCTTTCCTTGTCCTATCTCTAAGGTTATAAAAGGATGTCGATCAATTATCCTATGAGAGCTGATATCTGAAACTTCACACATAGCCACATGATATCCTTGATCTGCATATGCATCTGGCCTAGGTTACTCTTTGCCTTGTCTTCTTAATTTCAATCTCCGTATGCGATCTAAAGCTTCTGCTTGAGCTTCTTCTCGAATTCGCTTTTCTTCTTCTTTGTGTTTCTTAGCAGTATTGAGTCGACTTAGCATTTCCTCTGTGAGAGGTTCCTGATATAACTTGACCCTGCATCCGCTTATGTAGCTCGGGAGAACATCGCCTTCTAATGTGGTTAGTTGCACTGCTCCACTTGTTGAGATTCTATTAATGATCATGGGTCCGTAGCCCCTCTTCTCTAGTTTCCTCGCATGTTGTTTCAAAGTGTATACTAGTACCAGGTTGCCTGCCTTCAAACCTTTATCCTTAACGTGGGCATCAAAGTACGCCTTTTGTCGTTTCTTAGCTGCATATATCCCTGCAGCCGCCCTCAGTCTTGTTTCTCCTAATCGTTCAAGATCAAAAAGTCTAGAGGAGAGTTCATGACCCTGATTCTTGGGAGCTCTAAGTACCTCAGGTTCTACTCTATTTGTTTCTGTTCTTGTTCTTTCTCTGCCCCCTGGGTTGGCAAAGCTTACCTCTGGCCTATCTCTACTTCTGTCTCTTTGAGCTCCATGAGCCTGGGAGGTCCCAGCTCCAGGGTGACCATGGGACACGTTCGATCTTGGTTGGGGGAAAACGAATTCACCCTTCCAAGTGTAAGCATGCCTGTCATTTTCTGTAACCACAAAGATCCTCTTTGAAGCATGATCTAAGTAAGTCACTCTGCCTGGGCTATCAGGATCTTTGAACTCATACATCAGGATTGACCCTACATCACTTGGCTTATCAGATTTATACCCCCAAAAAGTCTCATCGGTCTCTTGGTTTAAGAGCAGATCTATGCTCTTATTATCCTGGGGAAGCCACTCTGGCGTGATAATCCTAGTGAGAACTGATTTGCCTCAAGGGGTTCTAGGTTCCATACCCATGTTTCCTTGCTCTAGGTCACCTATGTCCGCTTCTGGGATCACATTTCCGAATTCATCTGTCCTATCATGGTGACTGGTGACTACGTATATGGTTCCTTCTTTGTCCAGGTATGCTCCATTTTCAAACTTGACAGCTAGGCGTTCTAGTCCAATGGACTGGTCCAGGTTTTTAATCTGGACCACGGATCTTCTTAGGCCATCCTCATAGATGCTAGCACCTAATCGGTTGGTCCTAATGTATTCCAACTGCATCTTGTAGGGGCCTTCCACCCTATACAGATATGGCACTCCTGAACTTCCTGTAGGTCTGTCCATGCCTTGAGACATCCCTGATTCACTTGTCTCAAAGCTAGGGTAATGCAAGTGGTGGCTCAACTGCTGGGCCCAAGACCTAGCAGTATGATTAACGCTAACCTCTGAAGACCTAAGACTCTCTCTTTCTCTTACTAGATGTCGTCCCGATCTAAGATTCATATGCCTATTTAAGTAGCCCACCTTTTGCCCATAGTACAACCTCGTTGCTGAGTTCTTTCGTATCAGTTACTTGATTCCTTTTTATGTTGATTATTGTGCTTATGATCTTGTCCGATATCACATCGTCAGGTATACTTGCGTGTATTTCCGCACTTGAAGTTGATCGTTCCATGTTAAGTTCCTTTCCTTTAACGTTCTCGACCGTACAAAGATTATGTCGTTAGCTTGAACTTGAGTGTTTAGGTAATCTTCAACTTGATAAATGCCTATCGCCGCCCTAGCCTACTCCTGTCACTAGTCGTTCTTAACCTAAGCTAGGAATTGACAGAGGGAGTTGAGAATATTCCGACCTTTTTTGTTGACCCCTTGCTTTATGATGCTCTCAATTGCCCGCAATGGACCTGTGAAAATCCCAAAATTAGCTCAAGACTTAAATTCAGTTGACAGACAGATCACGTTCATGAATGTAGTTTAGTTATCAATTATGTTCCCTGTCTCTATTGCAAACAATTCTTGATGTCCCTTGATTTTGATCCCTCTAGGTATGGAGGTTGATGCACAGGATTTTTCTCAAGACACACTTGAATGGACCTCACAAATCACCTATTGCTAGACCAATTATGCCCAAAACTATCCCCAAATCTTGGAACAAAAAAAAACCCTAAATTTTTTTGGCCGAAAATCCTGTCAATCGCGATCGACAGGTCTGTCAATCGCAATTGACAGAGGTGTCCATCGGGGCCTCCCATCTTCACTAACAGTCATAGTGCATTGGCAGTTGTGAGGAACCCTATGTTCCATGCTTGCACAAAGCACATTTAGGTGCATTATCATTATGTCACAAAGAGGTTCTCTACGGGAGAGATCAATTTGGCATATGTGCCCACACATGATAACATTGCAAATCTTTTCACAAAGGCTCTATGCAAGAGAAGTTTCAAGCTTTTTGCAAAGATTTGCGATTACTTCCTTTTGTGCATTGATCTCTTTCCACATAGCTTGGCACTTCCTTATAGATGAGTCCCAGCTCCTTGTTCGTTGCATCACTCCTAGGGGGGAATTTGTTGATATATTTTGGTAGTGATGTGTATGAACACACTTAGGATCTTTGGGGCACTTTTTTCCCTCTTTAAGAGGTTTTTATACCTCGTCTTGTATATAAGCCTATAACCCCTAATGGGTTACTTATCTTTGTACATTCACTTGGTAATACATTAAATTTTGTGTGTTGTGCTCCAAGCTTCTTCTTCTTCTTCCACCTTTCATTGTTTGAGTGCTTCTGTAGACCTCAAACTCCAAAATTGGCAAACCAAAACTTGTACATATGTTGGCACAAAAAAACAAAACTACTTGCACAGTCATTGTGATGGTGCATTCAAAGGCAAAAACAAACTAAACTCAGAATTTTGATGTCCAAAAGTGAAGTGATTTGGAACCCCTAATCACTGCAAGTATGCTAAATAATTTTTGTGTGAATCTAAGATTGTGACTGAAAGGGTGTCGATGATGCCCTATATGAAGCGGCAACCTACTCTAATACCAATTGTTCGAGTTCAAGATCTAGTAGCACATGAACAACACAAATAAGAAAAAGAAGCTTGGAGCACAACACAATACAAAATGTATTACCAAGTGAATAGGCAAAGATAAGTGACCCATTAGGGTTATATGCATATATACAATCCAGGGGAAAAGAAACTCCTAAAGAGGGAACAAAGTGCCTTGAAAGTCCTAACTGTGTTCACACACATCACTACCAAAATATACCAACAAGTAAAGACTACAACATTGTTCACAAAAACTACATCACCAACTAACCAAAATGCATTTACGTTGTGGGTGATGTAGGCGATAAACTTTGCTCTCTGAACTATGGCCAGCAAGCCTTATCATCGAACTCTTGCATTTTTATTCAAGCATTATTGTATATGTCAGACAACCAAAAACATGTAGATGATAAATAAATGTCTCGCAACTATTCCAAGCTCAATAAGGAGTTATAAATTGTAATGGTTTTGTAGGACACTTCTTAAGTACATATGCAACACATAATATAGCCTCAAGCTAGAAACTCTGAGGTTAAGCATGATTTTTTACCATACACCTTGTTATTTCCATGGGAGACCTATTTTTCCTCTCTAAAGGACCAATTTCTTCTAGTGTACATAGAATTGTACACTGATGTTTTATCCCACACTCAGTCAAAGGTGAATTAAATTCATAAACATGTACTCCTTCCTCAATCAGAACAGAGGCTCAACATTTTACATGTTGATAAATTTTTTGCCATAATCAAGAGCTATTTGAAGAACACAAATATCTAATAGTTTGAATTTGATGGGTAGACCCACGCATTCGAGGAAAAGACATCAATGAAAGTAAAAGTAATTAACAAAAGATGATGTTTGCATATGACAATATACATCACTATGAACAAGCTTTAATTTCTGTTTAGCTCCTACCATACTATCTTTGGGAAATGAAGAGCATTGCATCTTACCCAAAAGGCAACCCGCACAAACATGAGTGTAGGCAAAGAGGACATCTTATCTTACTTTTGCATGTGTAACAAACAAGCAAAATTCTAATGTCTAAAATGTGCATGCCAAAGTTTTGCATCTAAAAATAACATACAAATTATCTAGTACACATGCATAATCATAGATTTTGTTGATGTATTTAGGTAGTAATGTGTGTGAACACACTAGGACCGCCGGGGCACTTTTTTCCCTCTTTAGGAGGTTTTTTCACCCCGGCTTGTATATATGCCTATTGCCCTAATGGGCTACTTATCTTTGTACATTCTCTAGTAATACATTTAGTATTGTGTGTTGTGCTCCAAGCTTCTTCTACTTCTTCCTTGTGTTGTTCACGTGCTTCCGCAGACATCTAACTCCAACAATTAGTATCAGAGCACGTCGTCGCTTCATCTAGGGCGCCATCGACACTCCTCCGATTGCAGTCTCAGAATCGCACGAATTTTGGTGAGCATACTCAGCGTGTTTTCAAGATCAAAACATCTTCGCTCTGTGGTGTTGAAATCGTGATCTGAGCTCGTTTCAGCCTCCGAATGCACTATCGTAGCACTTGTGTAGGCTATTTCATCTTTTTGTGCCAAAGATATATACCAATTTCTATTCGCCAATATAAGCGTCTCGAAGTCTGCTATAGTTCTAGTAGAATTTTTCTGGCCAGTTTTGTTCAACCTTTTGAGATACAATCAATTTTTTGCATCAAGGTATTTTAGTCACCGACCATGGCTAAAAGCAGTGATGTATTCCGTATGTTGGCTGTTTAGGATAAGTTGGATGGTACCAACTACCCATTATGGGCTTATATGATGCGACATGTGTTGGTTGCAAAAGGACTGTGGAACATTATGCAGGGTATTGAAAAACGTCCTATCACACCTCCAACTGTTACAACTGCAAGTACTGAAGCTAATGCAGAAGGTGTCGAAGATGGTGATATTCTGCATATTCCTATTCATGTTGTGGTTTTTGCTACACTTATAGCAGAGCAGATTTGTTGGGATGGCAGAGATGCCCAGCACATGCATCGATAGCTTTGTTTGTCAAACGTGCCATTATTCCTCATATTTGCTCTTGCAGAATAGCTAAGGATGCCTGGGATACACTTACCACATTGTACCAAGCTAGGAATGAGGCTCGTGTTGCTTACCTATGAAAACAGTTGGAGATTGAGCACATGAATGAAGGTGATTCTATGGACAGTTTCCTAACAAAGATCAAAGACTTGAAGGAACAGTTGATTTCTGTTGATGAGGTTATACCAGATAGCTCACTTGTGCAGACCGTTCTGAATGGTCTTCCTGATTCATATCAGAGTTTTGCTTCTACTCTTCGGTTGATGATGAAAGGCAATCCAAATGCCTTGTCATTTGAGGAGTCAGTCTCTGTTCTGTTGCAGGAAGATCAGTCCAGGCAGAACAGGTCCATTATGCATGTTGCAGATCAAGCTTTCCTGGGTAGTCAAAAGGGCAAAGGAAAATGAAGCTCTTCTACTAGTAAGTAGAAATTTGCAAATGCTGCACATTCGAAGAAGCAAGACAAAGATGAGAAAAGATCAGAAAAGCAAAAATTGTTTTGTAAGTACTGTAAAGGGAATGATCATATCATAAAGAACTATCCAAAACTGGATGCAAAAGAGGCAAAGAAGAAAGAGGTTGGAATGGTTTTTTCAGAAGCCTCTACACCAAAAATGGAGTCTGCTAATCTTGTGCAGGAAGAAGAATGGGCATTTACTACTGTTTGCAGTTTTGACCCATCTTCTCATGAGCAGTGCATGTCTGCAGTAGACTCAGATGTTTGGTACTTTGACAATGGGGCAGCCAAACATATAACCTCGGAGCGTTGTTTCTTCTCTTCACTCGCGCCTTCCCCTATAGGGAATACTGTTACATGTGCCAACAACTCCTCTTCTCCTGTTATGGGAGTTGGTAAGATCATTTTGACTACTGTTGATGGTAGTTCTTTCACTTTGTCATATGCTTTATTTGTGCCAGGGATCAAGAAGAACCTGTTATCAGTTTCTGCATTAGCCAAGATTGGCTTGGTTGTGAAATTTGTTGATGACAGGTGTACAGTTCATGATCTGTCAAATGACGATGTGATTATTGCTTCTCGCATTTTATGTCGTGGGTTGTATAAGCTCATAGACTATGAAAGATATGTAAATGATTTGGCATGTGCAGTAAATGATTCTCAGGCTATGTCAGATGCAATAACTTGAGGCACCTGGAAAACATGTTTGTGAAGGTTGTATTTTGGGCAAAATGCAACGTTCATCCTTTCCAAAAGATGGTTCAGTTCGGGCTACTCAAAAATTGCAGCTTGTACATAGTGATGTCTGTGGTCCTATGCAAACACCTTCTTTTGGGAACTATCTTTACTTCGTGAATTTCATCGATGATTTTTCCAGGCATGCATGGGTATATCCATTGAAGGCAAAGTCCGAAGTGTTCATGTGCTTCAAACAATTTTTGGTTTTGGCTGAAAATCTGTCAGCATGTAAAATGGGCACCCTCCGTTCTGATCGAGGGGGGGAATATATGTCTTCTGATTTTAATGCATTTTTGGCTGAACGTTGGATAAAACACCAGTGTACAGTGCCATATACACCTCAATAGAATGGAGTTGCTGAACGAAAGAATAGGTCACTCATGGAGATGGTGAGGTGTATGGTCAAGAGTCAGGCTTTACCACATAGTTTCTGGCTTCAGGCTGTCATGTGTGCAGCATTTATACTGAACAGGTGTCCCACTAAATCGCTATAGTCTATCACTCCATATGAGGCTTGGCATGATCGCAAGCCTTCTGTTGCTCATCTGCGTGTTTTTGGTTGTTTGGCATATGCATTAGTGCCTGAACAACATCGCAGAAAATTGGATGATAAAGCAGTAAAATGTATTTTTGTTGGGTATACTTCTGAAAGTAAAGGCTATTGTTTGTATCATCCACACACTAAACGCATTCTGGTTAGCCGTGATGTTGTTTTTGTGGAAGATGCTATTCAGCCATTGCTTTCATGTACTAAGGAGACATCTGTTAGCTCCAAAGACATGTATGATACTTTCCTTCCTCTTTTTACAGGTGGACAGTCTAGTACTGGTCCCAATGAGGCAACTTCTCAGCCTTTGTAGGTTTCATGTGATGATGCAGATCATTCCATTTTTGATGCAGATTTATGTGATGCACTAGTTGATGAGAGAGCTGATATTGAGCAGGCAAAAACTATGCCAAAATGGTTGGTGCAGACTTTGCGTGACAGCAAATTAGATGCACCTCTGTCATAACGTACTCGTCCAGGCTCTCATAGTGCCTCTTTTGCATCAGATTGCTATGCTATGGCTCCGTCTAGTCTCTGTGATGAGAATGAGCCTGTTTCGTTTGATGAAGCACAAAATTCAAAATATTGGATGGCTGCTATGCAATCTGAATATGATGCTATAATGAAGAATGGTACTTGGTCTTTATGTGCCTTGCCTCCTGGCAAGAAGGCCATTGGCACTAAGTGGGTATACAAGCTGAAGCGTAAACCGGATGGTACAGTTGACAGGTATAAGGCTAGGCTTGTTGCAAAGGGTTATGCACAAGAAAGAGGCATTGATTTTGATGAGACCTTTGCACCTACATATCGTATGACTACTGTTCGGAGCATCTGTGCACTTACAGCTCATCATGGTTGGCATGTACATCAGTTGGACATTAAAACAGCATTTTTGAATGGTGACTTGCATGAAGAAATGTATGTTTTTCAGCCCCGTGGCTTTGTGCAGAAAGGGCATGAAAACCAGGTGTGCAGGTTAAAGAAGGCATTATATGGTTTAAAGCAAGCACCACGTGCTTGGTATGAGAAGATACATGCCTATCTAGTTGCACATGGTTTTGAGAACAGTCCAAGTGAGGGCACCTTATATGTTAAGCGTGCTAATGATGTGCTTCTAATCATTGTTGTCTATGTTGACGACATGCTGCTCACTGGTCCTATTGAGAAGCATATTGCTGATTTTAAGGCTGATTTGCATGCCTCATTTGAGATGTCTGATTTGGGGCATTTGCATCACTATTTGGGCATTCAGTTTATGCAAGTTGATGGTGGAATGGCGTTGTGTCAAACAAAATATATTGACACATTATTGCAATGTTTTGGCCTTGAAGACTGTAAGCCTATTGCCATTCCTATGAAGACAGGTTTACGATTGAGTCTTCATGATGTTGGAGATGCATTTGATGTTGTTCTCTATTAGCAGGTTGTTGGATGCTTGATTTACTTATGCATTACTCGGCCAGATATTCAGTTTGCTATCTCACAGATGAGCAGGTTTATGCATTGCCCAGGAGTCAAGCATTGGTAGGAGGTTAAGCGCATCTTTCGCTACTTGAGTGGTACTCGACTACTTGGGTTGTTTTATCCCAAGGGGGGATCATCGAGGGGGGATTTGTTTATATATTTAGGTAGTGATGTGTGTGAACACACTAGGACCTCTAGGGCACTTTTTTCCCTCTTTAGGAGGTTTTCTTCCCCCGGCTTGTATATACGCCTATTGCCCTAATGGGCTACTTATCTTTGTACATTCTCTAGTAATACATTCAATATTGTGTGTTGTGCTCCAAGCTTCTTATTCTTCCTTGTGTTGTTCACGTGCTTCTGCAAACGTCTAACTCCAACAGATTTTCCATAATTTCTGATCTTATATATCCCATGATACAATGTATAAAATGCAATCATTTTGTTGCCATCAAAAAGTGTTGGAGTTTGAGGTTTGCGAAAGCATGCGAACAACACAAGGAAGAAGAAGAAGCATGGAGCACAACACACAATACTGAATGTATTGCAAAGAGAATGTACAAAGATAAGTGACCCGTTAGGTTTATAGGCATACATACAAGTCAGGGAGAAAAAACCTCCTAAAGAGGGAAAAAAATGCCCCGACAGTCCTAGTGTGTTGACACACATCACTACCAAAATATATTAACAAATCCCCCCTAGGAGTGATGTAGTGAACAAGGAGCTAGCACTCATGTATAAGGAAGTTCCAAGCTATGTGGAATCAATCCTCAAAAGGAAGTAAGCCCAAAGCTTTGCGAAAAGCTTCAAACTTCTCCCTAGGTAGAGCCTTTGTGAAAAGGTTTGCAATGTTCTCATGTGTGGGCACAAATGCCAAATTGATCTTTCCAATATAGAACCTCTCCTTGATATAATGATAGTGCACCTCAATGTGCTTAGTGTGAGCATGGAACACAAGGTTCCTCATAAGTACCAATGCACTCTGACTGTCGGTATAGATGGTGGTGGTAGAAGACTGACCAACACCCAAATCATCCATAAAGCATCTAAGCCACACACACTCAACAATCATCATGAAAGCTACCCTATACTTAGCCTCATAACTAGAAGTGGCCATAGTAGGTTGCTTCTTGTTCAACCAAGATATGCATGATCTACCAAGAATGAAGCAAAAACCATTGGTGGACACACAAGTGTCATAGCAACTATCCAAGTAAGAGTTAGAAAAAGCATGTAAATCTAGTGGTAGTGATCCCACCTTGGGATAAAACAATCCCAGTAGTTGGGTATCACTCAAGTTGTGAAAGATGCACTTAACTGTCTGTCCATGCTTGACACTTGGGCAATGCATAAACATGCTCATCTATGAGATAGAAAAATTGAATATCTGGTCGAGTAATGCATAAGTAAATCAAGCATCCAACAGCTTGCTAATAGAGAACAACATCAAATGCATCTCCAGCATCATGAAGACTCAACTATAAACCTGTTTCCACAGGAGTGGCACTAGCTTTGCAGTCTTCACGGCCAAAACTCTACAATAGTGTATCAATATATTTTTTTTGACACAAAGCTAATCTACCATCAAGCTGCATAAATTGAATGCCCAAATAATGATATGAATGCCCCAAATCTAACATCTCAAATGAGGCATGCAAATCAGCCTTAAAGTCAGCAATATGCTTCTCATTAGGACCAGTGAGAAAGTTTAAAAATCTCAAAACTATCTTCAATCTCCCACTAGCTAACCTCAAAAATTATCTTTCTAGCTCTTTATATAGTTGTTCATTAGCTTTCACCCTATCCAGATCTAGTGTCCATATTAGTTAAAAATTAGGGTTTGGGGCTTATTTGAGGACTCAAATAGATTCTTGAAATTATGAAAATTGGTATGCAACTACTTCTAGTACTCTCAAGTTCAAGGACTCCTCGGCTTGAACAAAATGGAGTTAGATATATCAAAAATGGATTTACAAGGTAGTGGAGTGATGAAAATCACTATTTGGTGGTTTGTTTCAATTAACGAGGAAAACCTTTGGCCTCATCGTCTGACTATCATTCCTTTCCTTGTCTGCTTCATCTTGATTACTACCCTCTTTGCCCTTATCTACTTGATCTTTGTCTTTGCTGACAAACACTCCCCCCTCTCTTGCATGTGTTGTCCATGAGAGACTGTAGCTCAGTGATGAGTAGCACTTCCTTTAATGTCAATCCGAGAAGACATGAGGATGGTATGAAGACCTCGAGCAAGTGAAGGCACAAATGTGTGAGTGAGAAGCACACCAACATGCACACACATACACACACACGTGCACACACAGCAAGAACAAAGAAAGTAAGACAATGGAATCACTTCTATTACAACCAAGTTCTCATACAAGCTCAAAACTACAAGAAGCAAGCACAAAAAATGAGCTCTCTAGCTCTATTTATAGTTTTTTACTAGCTTTGGCCCTGTCTAGACCTAGTGTCCCGCCTAGTTAAAAATTAGGTTCCAGGGATTATTTGAGGGCTCAAACGAGGTCTAAAAAATATGAAAATTGGTAGGCACTTACTTCTAAGGCTTCTCAAGCTCGAGGACTCCTCGGCTTGTACAAAATGGAGCTACAAAAAGGTGAAACGGTAATTACAAGGATTTCTAGTGATGAGAATCACTTTTAAAATGATGTAAGGCTTGGAAAAATTTTAATGGGTTGCCTCAGTGCTAAATCTGCATGTATGCCCATACCTGCTTCTTCCTGTATGATGCCAACACTCTCCCCCCCTAGCGTCTCTCGTCTCTGATAGACCTTTGCTCAGTAGTTTGATCAATGTAGTGCTATAGTATGTCGGTTGCCACCTCTTGTTCTCTGATCCGTAGTCCCTTGACCAAGTCTCTTTGAAGGGCATCCCAATTAATTGCGCCAGGCATGTCAGGTTGTGGCGTGGTGTAGAGCTCCAAATGCATTGTTTGTTCGCAAGCGAATAAGTGTAGCACATGAGTTGGGCGTGGCGCGAACACTTCTGAGTGTGATTCCCAGAACCCCGTGGTGAACATGTCATCAAACATTTGCTTGTAGCAAGCAGGGAGATATCTTATTCGTGCATGCCATGCATAAGCCAGTCGGATACTCGAGGTCATGCTCATATCATAAAGTAAGTCATAATTACCATTAATGAAGCCCGAAATTGGTGGTTGAATGTGACGTACATTGCGAAAAGTCTTTAACACCACTTGCATCATGTCCAGTATCTTGAGCATCATCTGCGCAGTGACATCAGGCATGGGGTGGAGGCATGGCATCCAATGTCTGATGGTAGCCATCATGTAAGCTACAGTAGGTGTGCGGGTTGGGGGTGCAATGGCGGGGTAATTGAGCCAGTCTTTGCAATTGGCATTGTTCTTAACTTTTATGGCAAATGCCTTCCATGATCTTCTTCGTTGCACTGGCCCGTAGCAATTGTTATACTTCAAGTGCATGGGCGCGTGATCCCATGTTCGTAGCATCTCCGGATAGGTCTCCAGTAACTTTTACCTCCAGGTGGGTTGGTATATGTTCCCTTTGTGGGCGTCCTCTAGAATGTCCTCGGGTTCAAATTGGGTAGCGAAAGTAGGGTACTTGTTGGTTTTACGTTTGATCTCAGCATTATAGTCTGCCAACAGTACAAAGTATGGCTTATATTGTAACTCGGAGCTGGTTATCAGTCTTCTAGGGGCGAGGTGCCTAAAATATTCTGATTGAAGTATGGTGTCTTCAATGGTCTTCATGGCCAGCATCTGCGTGGATATACGCTCCTCATGAGTTGGCCCCATTTATTCCACTTGTTTCATCCATGCCGAAGGGGGTTCTTCATAAGTGTCCTGTCCCTCGTCAGTGATTGTGCCTCCTGGAAAAGGTTGAGGCTCATAAGTATCTTCAAATGTGTCCTCCACTGGAATGGTGATGGCCTCCTCTTCTGTTGGTTGAGCGGGTGGAGAGGGGGGTTGTTCATCTTGTAGCAATTTAATCTTTAATTCTGCAATTTGTTGTCGTAGCTCAAGCACCTCATTGGCCATTGAAGATTCGGGTTGTGGTGAAGTAGCAGAATTGACCATCTCTTTAGGTTCTGATGGGTGTGGTGGGGGCACTTGGGATCTCTGTAGTTCATTTACCTGATCTGCCAATTGGTCGTGTGCTTCCAAGAGGGTCGCATAATCTTCTAACACCTATTGAATGTGTTCTGAGGGAATGGCTTGGAATTTGGTAGGGTCTATAGGTGCCCCTGGAGTGTTTTCTATGGTTGCGTCTAAGTTCTCCTAGTTTTGTTGCTGTAGTCTTCTGTTCTCTTCTTGAGCAGTTGCTAAGTAGCGACAAAGTAAGGCCATGTTTCTTTGTAGTCTAGCATTGCGGGCCAGCTGGTCTCTGAGTTGTTCTTCCATAGCCTTACCCGTCTCTGTATACTTGGCTTCAAGCTCTGCATTTGCTTGTTGGAGGGTGGTAACTTCTTGTTGGAATGTTGCATTACTCAATTCCAAGGCATTGACACGTGCCTGGAGATGGGATGACAGAGTACATAGCTCCTTATTGTTTTCTTCCAATAATCTATATTATTGTTTAAGCTGGGCCGCAGCTTCGAACATAGTGTCCAATGCATGAATAAATGATGTGGATGCAGAGGTGGAGGTGAGAGATGCAAGGGGTTGGGAAGTGGGGAAGGGAAAAGTGGATGTTGTGCTGACAGTGGTTGTATGTGGTGATGTGCATGGAGTTACAAGTGGTGATGCTGAGACAAAAGTGGTGGTGAGTGGTCCTGTGGAGGGTGAAATGTCCATGGGATCGGACGTGATCGTGTGTGAAGTGTGAATTGTGAATACAGGAATGATGGGTGGTGTGTTAGTGGTGGTTGTGAATGTGGGGAAGGTGGGGTGGGAATCGTATTTTCTCTTATAATTCTCAATTTGTTCAACAAGGTTTGCCAAGAATGGAGGTAGGGTGGCTTGTGTAGGCTCTGAGGAGGTTAATTGGGGCTCACTGGTTTGTGGTTCGGAAAGAGGAAGAGAAGTGGTGACGGAAAATGGGTGTGTTAAGGTTTGGGTATTGGCCAGTGGCTGTCTGAGAGTTGGAAAATTTGAATGGTGACCTATTATAGTTTGATCAGTGGCGGAGTGACCTATAGGGGGTTCGGAAATTTGGCAAGCACTGATAGAGGTAGGGATAGGTAAGGATGGCAAAATGGGGGTGTGAGGTATAGGCTCAGTAGGGATGGCTGTGGATTGTTCCATAATGCTAGTGGCTAGGGATTCGGTGGGTTGGGTGGGAGGTGATGGGGGAGAGGGTATCCGTGTGCTGTCATAGGGTTCCTCAGTGTTAGTCGGGCTAGCCATGTGAACATCTTCTTGAGTTGTAGTAGGGAAGGAGGTAGACACTTCCATCTGAATCATTTTTCCCCCTCGTGGTCGCGTATCCAGCCTTCGTTGATCGTATTGAGGAGGGTTGTGATGTAACATGATCTGCATAGCTTCTATAATCCCATATGTCTCAGCTAAAAGGTTCAATGATTCAACAAAGTGGGGGTCTGCATTCTCTGCTTGAAGCATTTGATTCACCATCGCTCTATTGGCCTCTTCTGATAGCTTATGCCTCTTTTGTACCTGCTTGATCGTTTTGTAGAGCCGTTTGAGTTGTGTGGTGTACGCAGGGGCTTCCTCCTCACTCTCCTTTGATTCATTCCTCTGCATCTCCTCTTGTTCATGTGTGCCTCCCGCCTGAGTGTGTTGTGCCTCATCTTCCCAATGTACCCTTCTTGAATCACTCTGTGGCCGTCCTCTCTGGGATGATGATCTAGGGCCGTCAGTGTCTGAGAAGAACTCAGTCTCAGATAACTGTGTTGTTTGCAAGAATCTCTCGAAGTCAAAGGATGTATCTTCTGCCAATGTAGCCATTGAGGCAAACTCAGCATCCGTGGGTAGTGGAGGGGCTGATGGAATGGTTTGTACCACACCCTCAGATTGTGGTCTTTGGAGATGGATCGTGAATGGGGCTACTTGTTCTTCTTCTCTGGGGGAAGCTTCTGTGGTGACCTCACGAGGAATTAGAACCTGTGAAAGTGATCCACGCATTCTTTTCGTGGGTTGAACCCTTGACTTCCGCCCCTAGAAGAATTGCAACTGTGAGTACTTAAGAGCCCGTGCGATTGGCACATCATACGCGAGGCATCTATAGATGATTCTTGTAATGGCACAGCAGTCATTCAAAGTAGGCTTCCTCACTCCTCGTTTGCCTGCTTCATACAACTGGTCAAGGATCCACACTAGCATTTTGATAGGTAAGCTCCCAGTCTCCGCTAGGTATAACCCATACCAGATCTTCTTATGAGGCTGTGTGAATCGGTCTTGCGCTAGGAATGCAAAATGTTGAAGACACATTCACAATGGTATAGCAATATTCGGGGTGAGGGCACACATTTCTTTCAACTTCTTGAGTTTATTTTTTCCGGTATCAAAGGATCTCAATCGGAGGGTACATGGATTCCATACATCTGAAGGGCCTCCCTGATCAAAGTGATGTTCAACTCAAACTTTTTCATTTCCTCCTGGTTTGATAGAGAGGGCACTAGGAACATGCCTGAATTATCTTTATCTCATGTCGCCTTCAGGGTTGCAATCAAGTAATAGCACCTAAGGAAATCAGGTTTAGGCAAAGCTTCACTAAAATAGTCTTGCAATCCCGCTTTCTACCAGATATCTTGAAGAGAAGCGACATTTTGTAATGCTTCAAATTCTCGTGTGAAAAACTGAAAGGTCCACCAAACTCCTCCAAATTCTAACTTGGATTCCCAAATATGATCAGCATCTCCCAAATCTCTCGCATCTCATTGAACCAATGGGAATGTCCTTTTACTCTTTCTGTTAGGCCACTCGGTGGGTCCGAGATGGGAATTCTTCGCACATTCAGGAACTCTTCAAGCCTCGCTGTCAGTGGAGCCTCCACAGGCATGGTATCCCAATTGCTTTGAGTACTAGTGCCCGCCTGGGAGCTTGTTCTTGCTGCTGCTGCCATGAGACTTCTGATGCTTATCTGCTAGAAGAAGAAAGGCACATCAGTGTTGCATAGGAAACAGGATGTAATGGTGTTCCCTCCACAATACTAACATGACAATCCAGATGGTTAGTGGTTAGAGGTGAAGTGTTTGTGATAGATGTGAGTGGTGGTTAGTGGTTAGTGTCATCCTAGATGCATGCTTTGGATATGCAATGTACTCAGAATGCACCTACCTGTGAGTGGATGGATTTACAAAATTGGGTCAGGGGTTTGATACAGGGTTTAAGTCTCCAAACTTTGATTGAGGATTCGTAGCTCTTAGAGCTGATGCCAGGGAAAGATTTATGAACTTGATTGTGTTGGATTTGGGACCTTTTGGGCACCCATTTCCAAAAATCTCTAGGTTTGACCGAAGGTGTAGCAATGTGAGGTGTAGGTATCTGCCCTGAGCTGTTTGCCAAGAGTACTTGTGAGTGTTGATTTAAGCTAGTGGCTGGAGGTGAAGTTATTTGGGCTTGTAAGCAAGCCTTGGGCACCCATATCCATCTAGCATTAGGGATTGCCTTCATTGACCTCTTAGGGACCCAAATAGAAATGGTATGTCTAGATCGTTGCCTAGGGAACTCCTTCGTTTTAGTCCTTGAGAGTGTGGCTTGCTTGATGCTCTTTTGAGAACCTACCTCTGGGGCCATGGTTTGTTCCTTCTTGCATATCCAGATCTGCTTCATGCCACGAGGCACTCCGTAGTGCACAGGTTGGTGCCCCTGCTTCTTGATCATTGGTCTCCTTAGTGTCGTGTGATGCTCAGCCTGCCTTTTTAGAATCTTCTTTGGAACAACTGGGAACTCCTTATTGACTTCTGTTCCTTCGGTAAGAGTGACAACCCTCTGCACCATAGAACTTTGGACAAGTACAGCATTGTTATCTTTATGTGGGTTCCTGGAAGGACCAGAAGTCGATGTCTCTTCTAGTGGTCTAAGTGATTGATTTTCTAATTCAATCATGAGGGGGTTTTGGCCTACCCAAGCCTGAAGAAGTCCACTTCTTAGGTTGAGGTTGACTGCATGATCATAGATCCAGTCTTGGCCCAAGACAAGAGGTTCGGTAAGATCCTCGTCTTCACATACTAGCACCTTTGCTGACATTAAGGTCTCTTGAATGTAGAGGGGAAGTTCCACCTCTCCCATGCATGGAGTTTCAACTCCTCCTAATCCTATCAGATATGCCTCTATAGGTTGTACCTTCAATTACAGTTGTTGGCATAAAGAAAGTCAAACTGCACTAGTGGCTGCACCTGAATCAATTAAAGCTCTCACAATTGTTGTACTCTCTCCTTGTCCTACTTCTACGGTCACAAAAGGTCATCGATCAGTTATCTTATGGGATCGTTTACCTGTAGCATCACACATGGCTATGTGATAACGTAGAGTTTCATGAGCGTCAGGCATGGGTTGATCTCTACCTTGCCTTCTCAATTTCATTCGTCGAATGCATTCTAAAGCTTCGGCTTGTGCCTCTTCTCAAATTCGCTTTTCCTCTTCCTTACGTTTCCTTGCAGTATTGAGTCGATTTAGCATTTCTTCAGTTAGGGGTTCTTGATATAACTTGACTCTGCATCCGCTTATGTAGTTAGGGAGAACATCACCTTCTAAAGTGGCTAGTTGTACTGCTCCACTAGTTGAAATCCTATTTATGATCATAGGTCCATAGCCACGCTTCTCTAACTTTCTCGCATGTTGCTTCAGGGTGTAGACTAGTACTAGATCTCCTGCTTTCAAGCCTTTATCCTTCACATGTGTATCAAAATACGCCTTTTGCCTCTTCTTGGCTGCGTAGATTCCTGCTGCAGCTCTCAATCGTGTCTCACCTAAACGTTCAAGATCAAAGATTCTAGAGGAGAGTTTATGGCCTATCCAGTCATGCTCATGTGCTACTTTCAATGTATGTATCAAAAAGTCCAATGGTAGCACCGCATTCTGGCCAAACACCATCTGAAAGGGTGTGGCTTGGAGTACCGTTTTATAGGCAACTCGGTATGCCCAAAACTGTTTGTCCCAATCATAGCGTTTATTATTCACTAATTTGGTGAGCACATTGCACAAAATCTTATTTGTACTCTCAGCTTGTCCATTAGATTGTGGGTGATAGGGGGCAGATTTCTTGTGTACTACCAAGAACTCTTGGAGAAGATTTTCAATAACTTCATTCAAGAAGTGTGTGCCTCTATCACTCACTAATTCTATTGGCAATCCGTATCTAGTGAACACATTTTCAAATAAGAACTTTGATGTTGTTTGAGCATCATTCTTCGTAGTGGCTTTCACTTCTACCCACTTGGTTAGATAGTCTGTGGCCACAATGATATACTCAGCATGTGAACCCTTAGCTGGGGGATTAATAGGACCAATAAAGTATATTCCCCACTTAGAGAATGCACGTCCACCCATCATAGGCTTCAATGGCATCTCATCCTTGCATATGGGATACTGAGTCCGCTGACAAACCTCACACCTCTTCACATAGGTATGTGCATCCATGTGAAGGGTGGGCCACCAAACTCCTGCAAATAATATTGGCTTGATCACCCGATCTGGACCAAAGTGTCCTCTGCTACACCTTGGTGAGCAGTCTCTAATATCTTGAGGTATACGCTCTCATGGACACACAGTCTTAGATAACTATCTTTACCACGTTTGTATAAATTATCACCAATGATTGCGTAATCTAAGGCTTCTTGTTCCAAAATCCTTTGTCTAGCCAAAGTCATATCTTGAGGGAATGTTTTTGTCCTTAGAAAGGCTACTAATGGTTCACTCCAATCTGGTACTAAAGATATTTGATATAGAGTAGCATGTTCCACTAGTGGTTTAGTGCGGCAGATTGGGCATTCTTTGCACATCTTATGGACATCAACTTCCATAGTTGGCCAATGCACTCCTAGTCTCCTTAGTGTCTGTAGGGTTCGTTGTTTTGAGTACTGTTGCTCTAATGCACCCACATGTGCTAATTGCAACCGCTTTGTGTACTCGTCCTCTTCCACACAACAGGCTAATACTCCTTGCTCCGTATGTTTATACATACTTCCTGCCATGATATGATACTTTTGAGCTTTTACTATCTCTCTATCTTGAGTGTTTACTACTGGATGCTTAGGCCCATATGTGAGTACTAGCACTAATGGCTTAGCCCACTGAGGTACAACTTCTAAATTAAACAAGTAAGCATCAGGTAAGTCATCTGATACTCCTTGTGGGGTCTCTCCTGATGTGAGCCTCGAGAGGTGATCTTCTCTCATGTGGGACTTGCCTTTCCTTACCACTACCTCAAAGTCATATTCCATTAGTAAGAGGAACCATCTTACTAATCGACTTGTATTGCATGGCTTGTTTACTAAGTATAGTAGAGCTTGGTGATCAGTAAAAAATTTAAACTTGTTTGCAAGCAAATAGTGTCTAAACTTTTTAACTGCATACACCATGCCTAATCCTTCTCGTTCAGTGGTGGTATAATTTCGTTCAGCTACATTCAACTGTCTACTGGCGTAAGCAATTGGAAGATCCATATTACCTTCACCAGTAGGTTGTGCAAGTACACATCCAATAGCATAATTGGATGCATATACATGGACATGGAATGGCTTGTTCCAATCTGGTGTGGTCAAGATTGGTGCTGAATTTAATCTTTGTTTAAGCTCATTGAAGGAATTCTCACATTCATCAGTCCACTCAAAGTTAGTTAGAAGAGCATACAGAGGCTTTGCAATGATGGCATACATGTGAATGAACCGGCGGTAGTAACCACAATCCCCATGAAAGCTTGTACCTCCTTGACATTCTTTGGCCTAGATAACTCTGCAATAGCTCTCACTTTCTCCTCATACGTGGATATGCCATTCTTTGACACTATGTGTCCTAGAATCTTGCCTTGCCTGACCATGAACACACACTTTTCTGGGTTCAGGCAGACTTGATATTCTCTACACTTGTCAAAGATTTGTCTGAGTTCAGGTATATGGGTCTGTCTAATGTGGGAATGAGCGCAAAGATCATCCACATAGACTTCCAAATTTTTCCTCAAGAACTCTTTAAACATGTAGCACATCAGCCTCTGGAAGGTTGCAGGTGCATTGGTAAGCCCGAATGGCATTACCCGAAAAGCAAATATGCCCCACTCTGTGGCAAAAGCCGTCTTATGTTGATCTTCTTGTGCAATGGCTACTTGATTGTAGCCAGAGAACCCATCTAAGAAGTTGTACACTTCCTTGCCTGCTACCCTTTCTAATAGATGCTCAGTGATAGGAAGCGGATAACTATCCCTGATAGTGGCTGCGTTAACCTTCTTCAAGTTAATGCATACACGTAATTTGCCATTCTTTTTGGGCATCACTACAATGGGGGATACCCATTCAGTGTGCTCAATTTCATAGATAAATCCAGCTTCAACCAAGCGATCTATCTCTTCTTTAATCTTGGCAGCATAGTTGTCATTCTATGTGTATGGCTTTTGTTTAGAGGGTCTGGCATCTGAGGTCATGGGGATCGTGTGAGAGCATATGCCAGGGTCTACACCTTTTAGGTCCTTGTAGCTCCAAGCGAATACATCTCTGTACTCTCTTAGCAAAGCTACCAGCTCTTGCTCTTCTTCTTTCGTCAAGTCATGTCCTATGTACGTGCACCTTTCCTCTCCTTCTTCTAAGGCTACAACAATTTTCTTAGTGGTTTCCTTGTTATCGTAGGCCTCTCCTGCTTGAGCAACCCGTTTAGGCATTCTCATCATGACTCTCCTATCGTCTATTTCATACTTCCTAAAATTTTATGGGACCTCAAATAGAGATTCTCCCTCTTCTGGTGTGACTTCCTTCTTCTTTCTTTTCTTTCCCTCACTCATAGTGGTCACTTCTGTGGTTAATCTCATATCATTAACGATCTCTTCGTGTCTCTGGGGGTGAACTTCTACCTTATAGAAGTATTCTTCATCTGATGCAAATTGTGGGTCCATAATGATTGATTCTAGATCAGAGTCACTTGCATCCTCAAATGCATCATGGCTAGGTTCACATTCTTCTAAAATTGAGTCTCCCATGATTGGCTCTGTGGAGAAAACTGAAATGTCATAGCCATCCTCGTCACAGTGGGGTGTCCATTCTTCATTGATGGCTACATCCATTGTTGCTAAAATTTCAGCCCAACCATGAGGTTCAAATTCTTCGTCAGGGAAAACTACAGGTGCATAGGCTGGGTCTTGAATTGATCTATGGGTTTCTTTTGCACCTACCTCTTGGGCTTTTTCTCTCTTCTCTTCTTCTACTGCTACCTTGCACATCCATAAGTGGGTGTCTTCATGCATCCATGAGGATCCTGATCCTATGGAAATGCACTGACTCAGTATCATCTTTGGCTCTATGGATGGGATTCCATTGGATAGGGGGTACATCTCTATGAGAGTAATCCTTGAGATTGACTTTGGTTGTAACACCTAAGTGTTGCAAATACAAGGAATTGGTTCCTCAATCCTGTACCACTTGCAACTGCCGCATAAATGGTCTCCCCAAAATCATCTCATAGGCCTGGTTTTTCTAAAGTCACATATAGAAAATATATGCTCAAATTCTACACCACATGTAGTGAGAGTTATTCCTTCTAGCAATCCTAAGGGCCTCTCAATATGACCATCGGCCATCTGCAATTTCATTCTCGTCGGTTTGAGTGCTGGCTTGCCCCAAAGTGATGGATTGGTGGGAGATGGAAACGGTGGTGGAGGGGTAGTGTGAGAGTGGTTTTGAGATGCGAGTTCACTTATCCTTGCTTTGGTTTCTCTCAAGCTTTCTTCAAGTTCGCTCATTTTCTGTGACCATTGTCTTTTTATTCCAATTGAGTCTTGTAAGGTCCTTCTGGCTTTTCTAGGTACGCCACCCCTGAACTACCTACTGGTCTCTCCATGTTATAGGACATCTCAGAATCACTTGTTTCTGATCGGGGAGTGTATGGGTAATCACTCAACTGCTAGGCCCAAGACCTAGCAGTGTGATTGACACTAGCTTCAGAAGATCTGAGGCTTTGTCTGTCTCGGCCTAAGTGTCTGTCTGACCTAAGGTTCATATGACTGGTTTATATGCCCCCTTGGTCCCAAGTACACTCTTGTTGCAGGTGAATTTGTACCAATCACTTTGTTCTTTTTAGTTGACTATTGTGTTAAGCTCTTATTTGAAGTCACGTCGTCATGAGTACTTAAGTGAATTTCGTACTTGATATTTGCTTGATTCAAGTTTACTTTTGTTCCTTAGAATTTTCGCACTTAAGCTCTACTTAATGCTTGTACCTAGTTAATTAGTTCTCTTGGACTTGATTCGTGCCTAGCGTTGCTCTAATTAATCACCACACCTAAGTCATACTTAGCCTAGGCTAGGAATTGACAAAGGATGTTTGAGAGAACTTCCAACCTCAATCCTCTGGTTGCTCAGACTACTACACCATCCCAGGAAGCCTTCTCCCAAGCTTGGTACTCACCCTTGCTAGCTTGCCTTAGAATGCCTTGAGTGCATGCAATGTTCCTGCAAAAGTTCACAAGTTAATATAGCTCCTTTATCCCAATGGATTGAAAGACGCACATCAACAATTACAGGCCCCCCTTGGAGTAACTCACTATACCCCCAAAATCTTATGACCACCTAGTCCCACCTAAAGGCCAACTTAAAAATACATGTTCTAAAACTGCATTATGATTCTTACAAAAACCAGTTGAGATCCATGTAGGATTCTCAACAAGCTTTCCAACGAGACCAAAATCTCCTCAATCAGAGTTCGTATGGTGAAGTTATGACCAATCAGGTAGTTAGGGGTCAAAACAGGCTCTCAGGGTGCAGGAAATTCCTCCCTGGTTTTTAGGTATTTTGCCCACTTCTAAGGCTCTAATATCATCCCAATGTGTCCAAAATTAATCCCAAAGGTACCTCGATTCAATAAATTAATTCACCCTAAAATTTTCATGTGTTAAGTCGGTATATCGCGATAGGTCGGGTCGAAGTGTCGCGATAGGTGGAAGTGTCACGATAGGTGGAAGTGTCACGATAGGTGGAAGTGTCGCAATAGGTGGAAGTGTCGCGATACTTGGGAGTGTTGCGATAGGTCGGTGTGTCGCGATCCTTGGGAGTGTCGCGATAGGTCGGTGTGTCGCGATACTTGGGAGTGTCACGATAGGTCAAAGTGTCACGATACTTGGGAGTGTAGTGATACCTGGGTGTGTCGCGATACTTGGGAGTGTTGCGATAACTCGGTGTGTCGCGATACTTGGGAGTGTCGCGATAGGTGGGAGTGTCACAATAAGTCGGGTTGGTGTGTCGCGATAGGTCTAAGTGTCATGATACTTGGGAGTGTCGCGATACCTCGGTGTGTCGCGATACCTCGGTGTGCCGTGATACCTCGGTGTGTCACGATAGGTCGGGATATGGTGAATTTTCCTGATCAGGCTAGTGATTCTAAGAGCTCTCAGCCTGCGCAGTGTCATGGTGCACTCAGAATTGTGATTGGGTCAACTTTTCGGTGTGTTGTGATAGCTCGAGCTCGACGCCTCGGGGCTTGCGCAAAAAGATTCCGTACCTGTTAAGCTTGCTGGAGATGGTGATGAAGCTGAAACCTGCACGAAACATGCAAAAACACACAAAAACAAGTACACACACTCGCTCTATCTCAAACTCGCACAAAGCAAATGAGGAGAATGACAAGGAAGAGGGAATATGAAGTGGAGAAGGGGATGGAGATGGAGATGGAGTTGGAGATGGAGAAAAATAACAAGAGATTTACCTACTACTTACCATTCCAACGCGTCCTCTCTACGTCCTATCGTCCTCAAAGCTCGATCCCCGGCAACGGCGCCAAAATTTGGTGTAGCTCAATGATGAGTAGCACCTCCTTTAATGTGAATCCGGGAAGACATGAGGATGGTATGAAGATCGAGCAAGTGAAGGCACAAATGTGTGAGTGAGAAGCACACCAACATGCACACACATACACACACACGCGCACACACGGCAAGAACAAAGAGAGTAAGACAATGGAATCACTTCTATTACAACCAAGTTCTCAATACAAGCTCAAAACTATAATAAGCCAGCACAAAAATGAGCTCTCTAGCTCTATTTATAGTTTTTGACTAGCTTTGGCCCTGTCCAGACCTAGTGTTCGGCCTAGTTAAAAATTAGGTTCCAAGGCTTATTTGAGGGCTCAAACGAGGTCTAAAAAATATGAAAATTGGTAGGCACTTACTTCTAAGGCTCCTCAAGCTCGAGGACTCCTCGGCTTGTACAAAATGGAGCTACAAAAACGTGAAACGGTATTTACAAGGATCTAATGATGAGAATCACTTTTAAAATGATGTAAGGCTTGGAAAAATTTTAATGGGTTGCCTCAGTGCTAGATCTGCATGTATGCCCATACCTGCTTCTTCCTGTATGATGCCAACAGAGACCCTTGTTTTGGAGGATAATCGATGTAGGACTCGAGAATGTATATTGCCAATTCATGCTCATGTAGTCTTAATCCTTTTTCTAGATCAAACTGCAATGCATCCTAGTTGATGGGACTCAAAATATCCAAGTGTGGAGCCATCTAATATTTAGAATTCATTGCATGCTTGCATGCAAATAATTGAAGCACGTGTGTTCGTTTAGACGTGAATACTTCATAGTGATACTCCCAAAAACTTGTAGTAAACATCTCTTTGAAAGTCTACTTATAGCAGGCTACAAGATATCTGATCCAAGCATGCCAAGCATAAGCCACACAAATGTTGGGGGTCATGCTCATGTCGTACATGAGATCATAGTTGCCACTTATAAAGCCAAGGATGGCAACATGTGGGGCATGTGTATTGCAAAAGGTTTTAAAAACGATATGCATCATGTTGAGAATTTTCATCATCATCTATGCCACAACATTTGGCATAGGCTTTAATAGGGATCTAGTGACGTATAGTGGTCATCATGCAAGAAATGGAAGGTGGTCCCTTTGGTGGTGCAATGTATGGATAATTGACCCATTCCTTGCACTATGCATTATTTTGTACCTTGATGGCAAAGGATTTCCATGATCTCCACCTTGGGATTGTTGTAACATGGATTGTATAGAAGATGCAGGGGTGCATTGTTCCATGTGCACACCATCTCAGGGCAAGTTTCTAAGAGATTTTTCTGCTAGGTTGGTTGAAAAATGGTGCCTTTCCATGTTGCCTATGGTAAATCCTCTGGCTCAAATTGTGTAGCAAAAGTGGGGGTTTTTTCTATAACTCTCTCAATCTCTGCATTATAATCGACCAAAATCACAAAAAATAGTAAGTATTTGAAATTTGAAGTGGTGATCAACCGTCGATGGTCCAAATTCTGGAAGTAGGCTGATTGCAGCACTGTTTCTTCTATAACTTTCATGGCATGCATCTGAACCACTATGCGATCTTCATGAGTTCATTTGATATCCTCTAATTGCTTAAGCCACGGAGGGTGTCAGGCTTTGAATGTCTCTTGTCCCTTTTTGGTGACTCTACCTTCAGGAACAGGTTGAGACTTGTAGTCATCTTCAAAACTTTGTTCCATCAAAATATGTACAACTTCCTCTTCTTTTGGAGCCTCTAGGGGAGATGGACGTCGTTCGTACTGGAGTAACCTAGTTTGCAATTCTACAATTTGATGTTGTAGGGTCGTCACTATAGCGAAGACTGATACTTCTAGACTTGATGATTGGATTGGACCTGGAGCAGCTTTAAATCCGGACTCCCTTTGTTGTTGGAGTTGTGTCACTTCTTCGGATAATTTATCATGTGACTCCAATAAGTTCGCATAACCTTCAAGGATGGTGCTGATGTTTTTAGGGGGAACTTCTCGGAATTTAAATGGAATTATCAATACACCTAGTGTGTTCTCTCTACTACTTGCTAAATTCTTTTGATTCTGTAATTGCAAGCATTGATTCTCTTCTTGAGAAGCCGCTAGATGCCTTTGTAGTAATGTCATGTTGCACTAAAGTCTGGATTTATGCTCCATTTTTGTGTGAAGATGATCTTCAATGATTTGCATGGCTTCTGTGTCTATTTTCTAGAGCTTTGCCTTAAGTATTGTTGGAGGATGGTGGATAGTCTTCAGAGATGAAGTGGTGTTGCTTAATCCTACTTCACACCTACCAAGAATGATAGTGTAGTGGGCCTCTTTAGCTAGCTGATGATCATAAATAATCACATATGTTTCTTGGAACATGATCCACTAATCAATGGATCAAAACAGATAGGTAGAGATTGATCCAAGGAAAAAAAAAATTGTTATTCTTATTCCTATACCTGTTCAATGTTTTGAATAGTTCTCTGAGCACAGTAGCAATTAGCTTAATTCCTTTTGGGAAACTCTAATTAGCTTAGAAAGCTACCAATCATGAGTGATTTCATAAAAAATGATAGAATACATGCATAGAATGATGTTTAGTAAATTGTAGGATCATCCCGACAATTATGGGGTGCATCAGTCAACAGACCAGAGAGTAAAGATGTGTTAATATATCACGATCCAGAGAGGCAATGATAATGAAACTTTGTAGTCATGTACTAGACATTATGTTGAATCTACCATTCTTTAAATCATGAAAAATGATCAATCATACACTGAGAACAAGCTCTAAGAAGATCACTATTCTGATGTAGTCATAGCAGAGAAGTGAAATGAGAATGTAATGATAATATGTATATTAAATCCTATACAAATACAATGTCATTGGCAATCATATATTGCTCAATGTGTGGGAGGTGAATGAGCTATGTGATGAGCTCTTAATTCACAATGATCTCAAGGACTCGAGATATCCTTTGGGTCCTATGATCCTCTTTTTATAGTTGTGTTTGGAGCCAATGTTTGAATTCAAATTCAAAAGATCTACCTAAAAGTGAATCCTAAAGTATAGGCTATATTATCTCATTAATCAACAACCAATTGATTCATGATTTAGAGCTTCCTAACTCCACACGGATGTAAAACACTTTTACAAAGGCAAATATGAATGGTTTTTACAAGGGATTGATCACAAGAGGCTCTATAAGAGATGTGCTCACTAACCAAGTATGTGGGCTTGGTTTTAATTGTGTGCTATGAGCTTCTTGTAATGTGTGAAACTACTCTTGGAGGTCTTTGTTGTCCACTTCAAGTATCATGATCCATTGTTGTAACTGTTCAGATCAAGATTCTAGCATGTGGTTGCATTCCACAAGCCTGTGATACGCTGCACGAAGTTGTGTCATACATTGAATCATGGAATTGAATGCATTATCTATAGGAGTGGATGCAATTTCTACATGTGTTGATGCAAGGGGGAGGGAGCAGGTAATGGGAATTATGAATGCCATGTCTAACAAGGAAGTGGGTGCAGGTGAAGTTGGTGGAAGGGTAATGGGAGATGGTGGAATCGTGGGGGGAGGGGAGGTGTTGTGGGTGGTGATATGTCCATGCAATTGGACGTGGAAGTGTGTGTAGTGTCTACCATGTACATAGGGATAGTAGGTGGTGTGCGTGTGGTGATGGTGAATGTTGATATATTTAGGTAGTGATGTGTGTGAACACACTAGAACTATCGGGGTACTTTTTTCCCTCTTTAACACACTAGAACTATCGGGGTACTTTCCCCCCCCCCTTGTATATATGCGTATTGACCTAACGGATCACTTATCTTTGTACATTCTAGTGGTAATACATTCAGTATTGTGTGTTATGCTCTAAGATTCTTCTTCTTCCTTGTGTTGTTTGCGTGCTTCCATAGACCTCTATCTCCAACAATTGGTATCAGAGCAAGTTGCCATTTCATCTAGGGCATCATCGACACCCCTTCGATCACACTCTCAAAATCACATGAAATTTGGTGTGCATACTCAAGGTGATTAGGAGATCAAAACACCTTCGCTTTGTGGTGCTGAAATCACGATCTGAGCTCATTTTGGCCTCTAAATGCACTATTGCAATGCTTGTGTAGGTTATTTCACCTTTTTGTGCCAAAGATATATATAGTTTAGGTTTTCTAGTATAAGAATCTCCAAGTATGGTACAGGTTTAGCAGAACTTGTCAGGGTAGTTCTGCTCAACTTTTTCTAGATACAGTCATTTTTCTACATCAAGGTATTTTAGTTAGTGGCCATGGCTGAAAGCAGTGATGCATTCTGTATGTTGACTATTGCGGATAAGTTGGATGGTATGAATTACTCATTATGGTCTTATATGATGTTTCATGTATTGGTTGCAAAAGGACTGTGGAATATTGTGCAGGGTGTTGAAAAATGTCTTATTACACCTACAAATACAGGTACTGAAGTTGATGTAGATGGCATTGAAGATGGTGATATTCTATAGATTCCTATTTATGTTATGGTTTCTGCTATACCTACTATAGAGAAAATTCATTGGAATGGCAGAGATGCTCAGGCACATGCATTGATAGCCTTATCTATCAAATGTGGCATTATTCCTCACATTCACTCTTACAAAATAGCTAAGGATGCTTGGGATACACTTAGCACTTTATACTAGGCAAGGAATGAGGCTTCTGTTGCTTACCTCCAAAAACAATTGGAGAGTGAGCACATGAATGAAGGTGATTCCATGGACAATTTTCTCACAAAGATCAAAGATTTGAAGGAACTGTTGATTTCTACTAATGATGTATTGCCTAGCAGTCCACTTGTCCAGACTGTTCTGAATGGTCTTCCCAATTCATATCAGAGTTTTGCTTCTACTCTTTGTTTGATGATGAGAGGCAATCCAAATGCCTTAACATTTGAGGAGTTAGTCTCTATTCTATTGCAAGAAGATCAGTCTAGGCAACAGGTCCATTATGCATTTTGCATATCAAGTTCTCGTGGCTAGTTAGAAGGGCAAAGATAAATGGATCTCTTCTACAGAAAGCAATGCAAATGATCATGTCATAAAGAATTGTCCAAAATTGGTTGTAAAAGAGGCAAAGAAAAAAGAGGCTGGAATGGTTGTTCCAAAGGCCTCTATACCGAAAATAGAGTTTGCTAATCTAGTGCAGAATGAAGAATGGGCATTTACTACTATTAGTAGTTTTGAACCATCTTCTCTTGAACAGTGTATGTTTGTAGTAGACTCAGATGTTTCGTACTTTGATAGTGGGGCAACCAAACATATTACCTCATAGCATAGTTTCTTCACTTCACTCGAGCTTGCCCCTACAAGGAATACTATCACATGCACCAACAAATCCTCTTATCCTATCATGGGAGTTCATAAGATCATTCTAACTATTGCTGATGGTAGTTCTTTTACATTGTTCGATGCTTTATTTGTGCCAGGGATCAAGAAGAATTTGTTATCAGTTTTAGCTTTAGCCAAGATAGGTTTGCTTGTGAAATTTTTTGATGATAGATTTACAATTCATGATCTGTAAAATGGCGACGTGATTATTGCTTCTAGCCTTTTATGTCATGGGTTATAAGCTCATAGACTATGAAAAATTTTTGAATGATTCAGCATGTGCAGTACATGATTCTTAAGCTATGTCAGATGGAAAGCTTTGGCATGCATGCTTTGGTCATCTAAAATTTGCTAGTTTGCTATGCCTGTAAAAATCTAAAATGGTGTCCTGCTTGTCCAAACTTGAGGAACCCGATAAACACATCGGTGAAGGTTGTATTTTGGGCAAAATGAAGCATTCCTCCTTTCCAAAAGATGGTTCAGTTTGAGTTACTCAAAAATTGTAGCTTGTTCATAGTGATGTATGTGGTCTAATGCAGACACCCTCTTTTGGAAACTATGTTTACTTCGTGACTTTCATTGATGATTTTTCCAGGCATGCATGGGTATATCCACTGAAAGCAAAGTTCAAAGTGTTTATGTGCTTCAAACAATTTCTGGTTCTGGCTGAAAATCTATCAGCATGTAAAATGGGCACACCCTCTATTTTGATTGATGGGGGGAATATATGTCTTCAGATTTTAATGCATTCCTGGTTGAACGTGGGATAAAACATCATTGTATAGTAACAAACCATCTAGAAATAAAGCCACTTGTTTGATTGGTGTGGGTAACTCTGGAACATGGCATCTCTCTAAGTAGTATCTAAATTGTCTTCCTGCAAGCTGAATTGTTTCTTGAGGTGTTTGTTTGAAGCTATATATTAGAGATGAGGTGTTGTGCTTGATGCCACTCTTAGAAAATTTGGTGATGAAGGCTTCCAATAGTTGGTCAATGTTTCCGAATTGCCTCTGGTGAAGTGGTCAAGACCAATTCAAGGTAGTGTTCTTGAGAGTTAGGCCAAAAGCATTGTATTGAGTGAACAAGTCTTCAACGTTTTTAGCTCCTAGAACTTGCCTAAACTCTGCTATGTGGTCATACGGGTCTCCTATGCCATCGGAGCAATTCTTCATGGACTTAACCAACTGTGTAGGCCTCAAGATCCTAAGATGTTCTTTGGGCCTTGGAAGGGGAAACTCATCCATGCCTCTTTGAAGTCTTGGGCCTCTATGCCTCTCATTATCCATTCCACCTAATTTTGCTCCAGTTATTTCTCTTCCAAGTGCAAAATCAACTTCAAGTTTGTCTCTACTCTTAATCCTTTTGAGTTCCATGAGCTTGGGATGTTCCAACTCCTTGTTGGCCAAAAGAGACATTTGATATTGGTTGGGGAAAGACAAATTCACCCTTCCAAGTGTAGGCATGCCTACCATGCTCTGATACCACAAACACTCTCTCTGAGGTGTTGTCTAAATAGGCCATCTTTCCTGGCGTATCAAGATCTTTAAATTATGGTGACTTTCCCAACTTTGTTAGGGTGGTCAGATTTATATCTCTAGAATGTATCGTTTGTTTCTCTATTCAAGAATAACTCTATGCTCTTATTACCTTGGGGGATCCACTCGAGGGTAATCACTCTGGTTAAGATTGGTTTGCCTCTAGGGGTCCTAGGCCCTCCTCGTAGGGTTCCTTCTTCTAGGTCTTCAAGATCCATTTTTAGAATCACCATCCCAAATTCATCAGTTCTATCGGGTAAGCTCATGACCACGTACATGCTTCCCTCTTTATCAATGTATGAGACTTCTTCAAACTTGATCACTAGGTGTTCTAGTTCTACTCGCTGATCTGGATTCCTAAGTTGAACAACAGACCTTCTGATACCATTCTCATAGGCCTTTCTAGCTTCTCTAGGTATGCAACACTAGAACTACAGGTTGGCCTCTCCATACTATATGACATTTTTGAGTCACTAGTCTCTAAGCTTAGCACGTAAGGACAATCACTGAGTTATTGAGCCTACGACCTAGCTGTATGGTTGACACTAGCCTCAAAAGATCTAGTGCTTTGTCTATCTTGGCCTAGATGTCTACCTGATCTGAGGTTCATAAGCTTTATCGACTAACCCCGATTTCCTGAGTGCAACCACATTGGGATGTCCTTTTGTATCAATCACTTATTCTATTTTTTTTACTTGGATTGTCATTTATTGTCCACTAATTTGTGTCTTAAGGAATACTTTCAGTTTTTATCACACTTGAAGTTTATGTCGAGAAATTTATATTCTTTTCCCTTAGGTTTTGCCACAACAATATTTCAACTATGCTTACACTTGAGTAATCAAGGTTTCTTGTACTTATGTTATGCTTATTGTCACCCTAATTAGTTAACACCACTATTCATGCTTAGCCTATGCTAAGAATTGAGTCAGGGGGTTAAAAATGCTTCCAACCTCAAGTTTCTTCTCCTTTGATTTCACTTGAAAGCCTAGGACATGTGTTCCCAAGCTTGCACACAATGGCACCTTATTTTGGCCTCTCCAAGAGCTCTTAATGGACCTGTAAAAGTTCCAAGTTTAGCTCAATCTTGAACTTTAATTGACAAATAATTTCGATTTAGGCATTGTTTAAAGAACCATTTTCCCCCTTGTATTGCCAAAAAATCCTCTAGAGGTCCCTTGGGTTCCTAATCCCACTTGAGGTTCAACTTCAAATTTCCCAGTCCCATTTGGTTTCCAATGCACTCTAGAGCTAAAAGAAATAGATTTTCTATTAAAAAGTTATGTTAGTTTGGGCTCCTGGGGATCAAATAGATAGACAAAACCCTGGGGCTCCCAGACACCTCAATTGCTTAAAACAATTACCCAAATTAACTTCAAAATTGAAAAGATAAAAACACTAATTTTTTGGCCAAAATTGGTTGTCTATTATGATACACAATGTTTGTCATGATAGACATGTCTGTTGCGATAGACCTGTCTATCATGATAGATAGTTGTCCATCATCTTTCATCTATCATCTATCACGGGTTTCGGTTTGTCATGATACATGGTTGTCCATCATCTATCGTCTATCATCTATCACAGGATTCAATATGTTGATATAGATGGTTTCTATCATGGGTCTTATCTATTATGATAGATGGTATCTATCGTCTATGATTTGTCATGGGTTTTATTCTATCACAATTGTTGGAGTTAGATGTATGTGGAAGCACGCGGACAGCACAAGGAAGAAGAAGACGCTTGGAGCACAACACACAATACTCAATGTATTACCACTAGAATGTACAAAGATTAGTAATTTGTTAGGGCTATAGGCGCATATATACAAGTCAGGGGAAAAAACCTCCTAAAGAGAGAAAAAAGTACCCCAACAGTCCTAGTGTGTTCACACACATCACTACCTAAATATATCAACAAATCCCCCCTGGGAGTGATGCGGTGAACAAGGAGCTGGCACTCACATGTATAAGGAAGTGCCAAGCTATGTGGAATCAATCCACAAAAGGAACTAAGCCCAAAGCTTTGCGGAGAGCTTCAAACTTCTCCCTAGGCAGAGCCTTCATAAAAATGTCTGCAATGTTCTCATGTGTGGGCACATACGCCAAGCTTATCTTCCCAGTAGAGAACCTCTCTTTGACATAATGATAATGCACCTCAATGTGCTTAGTGCGAGCATGGAACACAGGGTTCCTCGCAACTTCCAAGCACTCTGAGCGTCAGTGAAGATGGTGGTGGAAGAAGACTGACCAACACCCAAATCAACCACAAGGCATCTAAGCCACACGCACTCAACAATCGCTATGAAAGCTGCCCTATACTCAGCCTCACAATTGGAAGTGGCCACAGTAGGCTTCTTCTTGCTCAACCAAGATATACATGAGCTACCAAGCATGAAGCAAAAACCACTGGTGGACACACGAGTGTCATAGCAACCAGCCCAATCACTATCAAAAAAAGCATGCCAATCTGGCGGTAGTGATCCCCCCTTGGGATAAAACAATCCAAGTAGCCGGGTACCACTCAAGTATTGAAAGATGCACTTAACCGCCTACCAATGCTTGACACTTGGGCAAGTCATAAACCTGCTCATCTATAAGACAACAAACTGAATATTTGGCCGAGGGACGCATAAGTAAATCAAGCATCCAATAGCCTGCTGATAGAGAACAGCATCAAATGCATCTCCAACATCATGAAGACTCAATTGTAAACCTGTGTCCATAGGATTGGCGATAGGCTTATAGTCTTCAAGGCCAAAGTGCTGCAATAATGTGTCAATATATTGCGTTTGACACAAAGCCATTCCACCATCAACTTGCATAAACTAAATGCCCAAATAATGATGAAAATGCTCCAAATCAGACATCTCAAATGAGGCATGCAAATCAGCCTTAAAATCAGCAATATGTGTGTCATGAGGAATAATGAGCAGCATGTCATCAACATACACCACAATGATTAGCAGCACATCATTAGCACGCTTAACATATAACAGTTGGACTATTCTCAAAACCATGTGCAATCAGATAGGCATGTATTTTTTCATACCAAGCACATGGTGCTTGCTTTAAACCATATAATGCCTTCTTTAACCTGCACACTTGGTTTTCATGCCCTTTCTGCACAAAGCCACAGGGCTAAAAAACATACACTTCTTCATGCAAGTCACCATTCAGAAATGTTGTTTTAATGTCCAACTGATGTACACTCCAACCATGATGAGCTGCAAGTGCACAAATGCTACTAACAGTAGTCATTCGGCAAGTAGGTGCAAATGTTTCATCAAAATCAATGCCTCTTTCCTGCACATAACCCTTTGCAACAAGACTAGCCTTATACCTGTCAACTGTTCCATCATGTTTATGCTTCAGCTTGTATACCCACTTAGTATTAATGGCCTTCTTGCCAAGAGGCAAGTCACATAAAGACCAGGTACCATTTTTCATGATAGCATCATATTCAGATTGCATTGCAGCCATCCAATGTTTAGAATTGTGTGCTTCATCAAACAAAATAGGTTTAGTCTCATCACGGAGACTAGATGCAGCCACAACATAGCAATCTGATGCAAAAGAGGCACTATGAGAGCCTGATCTAGTATGATATGACAGAGGTGCATCTACTTGGCTATCATGCAAAGTCTACACCAGCCATTTTGGCAGAGTTTTTGCCTACTCAATATCAACTCTCTCATCAACAAATGCATCATGTAAATCTACATCAGAAATGGAATGATCTCCATCATCACATGAAACATGCAAAGGCTGAGAAGTTGCCTCATTAGGACCAGCACTAGGCTCTCCACCTATAAAAAGAGGAAGCAATGTATCATACATGTCTTTCGAGTTGACAGATGTCTCCTTCGTACATGAAAGTAAGGGCTGAATAGCATCTTCCACAAAAACAACATCACGGCTAACCAAAATGCATTTTGTCTATGGATGATATAGATGATAGCCTTTGCTTTTAGAACTGTACCCAACAAAAATACATTTTATTGCTTTATCATCCAATCTTCTGTGACGTTGTTCAGGCACTAATGCATATGCTAGATAACCAAAAACACGTAGATGAGCAGTAGATGGCTTGCGACCATGCCAAGCCTCATATGGAGTGATAGATCGTAGTGCTTTAGTGGGACACCCGTTAAGTACATATATTGCACACATGACAGCCTCAAGCCAGAAACTATGTGGTAAAGCCTGACTCTTGACCATACACCTCGCCATCTCCATGAGTGACCTGTTCTTATGTTCAGCAACTCCATTCTGTATAGGTGTATATGGCACTATACATTGATGTTTTATCCCACATTCAGCCAAAAATGCATTAAAGTCAAAAGACATATATTCCCACCCTCCATCAGGATGGAGGGTGCCCATTTTACATGCTGATAGAATTTTAGCCAAAACCAAAATCTGTTTGAAGCACATGAACACTTCGGACTTTGCCTTCAATGGATATACCCATGCATGCTTGGAAAAATCATCGATGAAAGTTATGAAGTAAAGATAATTTCCAAAAGAAGGTATCTACATAGGACCACAAACATCACTATGTACAAGCTGCAATTTTTTAGTAGCCCAAACTGAACCATCTTTTGGGAATGAGGAATGCTGCATTTTGCCCAAAATATAGCCTTCACATACATGTTTACCGGGTGCCTCAAGTTTGGGCAAAGAGGACACCATTTCAGATTTTTGTAGGCATAGCAAACTAGCGAAATTCATATGACCAAAGCATGCATGTCAAAGCTTTGCATCTGACATAGCCTCATAATCATGTATTTCACATGCTGAATCATTCATAGATCTTTCATAGTCTATGAGCTTATACAACCCACGACATAAAATTCTAGAAGCAATAATGATGTCACCATTTGATAGATCATGAACTGTACATCTGTCATCAATAAATTTCACAACCAAGCCAATCTTGGCTATGCAGAAACTGATAACAGATTTTTCTTGATCCCTGGCACAAATAAAGCATCTAACAAGGTGAAAGAACTACCATTAGTAGTAGTCAAAATGATCTTACCAACTCCCATAACAGGATAAGAGGAGTTGTTGGCGCATGTAACAGTATTCCCTATAGGGGCAAGCTTGAGTGAAGAGAAGAAACTACTGCGAAGTAATACGTTTGGTAGTCGCACTATCAAAGTACCAAACATCTGAGTCTACTGCAGACATGCACTGCTCATGAGAAGATGGGTCAAAACTGAAAACAGTAGTAAACACGTTCTTTTTCCTGCACAAGATTAGCAGACTTTGTTTTCGGTGTAGATGCCTCTGCAACAACCATTCTGGCCTCTTTCTTCTTTGCCTATTTAGCAGCCACTTTTGGATAGCTCTTGAAGCAAAAACCACTAGTGGACACACGAGTATCATACAACCAACCCACTCATAGTAAAAAAAAAAGCATGTATGTCTGGCAGTAGTGATCCCCCCTTGGGATAAAACAATCCAAGTAGCCAAGTACCACTCAAGTAGCGAAAGATGCACTTAACCGCCTGCCAATGCTTGAGACCTGGGCAATGCATAAACCTGCTCATTTCTGAGACAACAAACTAAATATCTGACCGAGTAATGCATAAGTAAACCAAGCATCCAATAGCATGTTGATAGAGAATAGCATTGAATGCATCTCTAACATCATTAAGTCTCAATCGTAAGCCTGTCTCCATAGAAGTGGCAATAGGTTTACAATGTTCAAGGCCAAAATGTTGCAATAATATGTCAATATATTTTGTTTGGCACAAATCTATTATGCCATGAACTTGCATGAATTGAATGCCCAAATAATGATGCAAATGCCCCAAATTAGATATCTCAAATGAGGCATGCAAATCAGCCTTAAAATCATCAATATGCTTCTCTTGAGGACCAATGAGTAGCATGTCATCACCATAGACAACAATGATCAAAAGCACATTATTTGCACGCTTAACATATAAGGTGCTCTCAGTTGGACTCTTCTCAAAACCATGTGCAATCAGGTTGGCATGTATCTTTTCATATCAAGCATGTGGTGCTTGCTTCAAAAGATATAATGCTTTTTTCAACCTACACACTCGATTTTCATGCCCTTTCTGCACAAAGAAACAGGGCTAAAAAACATACGCTTCTTCATGCAAGTCACCAATTAGAAATGCATTTTTAATGTCCAATTGACGTACATTCCAACCTTAATGATTTGCAAGTGCACAGATGCTACGAGTAGTAGTCATTCGGCATGTAGGAGCAAAGGTCTCATCAAAATCAATGCCTCTTTCCTGAGCAAAACCCTTTTGCAACAAGCCTAGCCTTATACCTATCAACTATTCCATCATGCTTATGCTTCAGCTTGTATACCCACTTAGTGCCAGGAGGCGAGTCACATAGAGACTAGGTACCATTCTTCATTATAGCATCATATTCAGATTGCATAACAACCATCCAATTTTTTGAATTTTATATGCTTCATCAAATGAAACATGCTCATTCTTGCCAAGAGGCAAGTCACAGAGAGACTAGGTACCATTCTTCATTATAGCATCATATTCAGATTGCATAACAACCATCCAATTTTTTGAATTTTATGCTTCATCAAATGAAACATGCTCATTCTAATCACAGAGACTAGAGGTAGCCATAGCATAGAAAGCATATGCAAAAGAAACACTATGAGAGCTAGAATGAGTATGATATGATAGAGATGCATCTAACTTGTTGTCACGAAAATTCTACACCGAACATTTTGGCATAGTTTTTCTCTCCTCAATATCAGCTCTCTCATCAACAAGTGCATCATGTAAATCTCCATTAGAAATAGAATGATTTGCATAATCACATGAAACCTGTAAAGGCTGAGAAGTTGCCTCATTAGGACGAGCACCAGACTGTCCACCTGTAAAAAGAAGCAACAAAGTGTCATACACGTCTTTGGAGCTAATTGATGTCTCCTTAGTACATGAAAGTAATCATTGAATAGCATCTTCCACAAAAACAACAACACAACTAACCAAAATGTGTTTAATCTGTAAATGATATAGACAATAGCCTTTGCTTTCAGATTTCTACACAACACAAATACATTTCACTACTTTATCATCCAATTTCCTATGTTGTTGTTCAGGCACTAATGTATATGCTAGATAACCAAATACATACAGGTCAGCAATTGATGGTTTGCAACCATGCCAAGCCTCATATGGAGTGATAGACTGCAATGCTTTAGTGGGACATTTGTTAAATACATATGTTGCACACAAAATCGCCCTCAAGCCAAAAACTATGTGGTAAAGCCTGACGCTTGACCATACATCTTTCCATCTCCATAGTTACTTGTTCTTTCATTCAGCAACTCCATTCTATTGAGGTGTATACGGCATTGTACACTGATGTTTTATCCCACATTCATCCAAAAATGCATTGAAATCAAAAGACATATATTCCCCCCTCAATCAAAACGGAGGGTGCCCATTTCACATGCTGAAAGATTTTTAGCCAAAACCAAAAATTGTTTAAAGCACATAAACACTTCAGACTTTGCTTTCAATGGATATACCCATGCATGTCTGGAAAAATCATCAATGAAAGTCACGAAGTAAAGATAGTTTCCAAAAGAAGGTGCCTGCATAGGACCACAGACATCACTGTGAACAAGCTTCAATTTTTTTAGTAGCTCAAAGTAAACCATCTTTTGGGAGCGAGGAATGCTGCATTTTTCCCAAAATACAACCTTCACATACATGTTTACCAGGTGCCTCAAGTTTGGGCAAAGAGGACACCATTTCAGATTTTTGCAAGTATAGCAAACTAGCAAAATTCATATGACCAAAGTGTGCATGCCAAAGCTTTGCATCTAACATAGCCTAAGAATCATGTACTTCACATTCTGAATCATTCATAGATTTTTCACATAAAATGCCATAAGCAATAATGATGTCAACATTTGATAGATCATGAAGTGTACATTTGTCATCAACAAATTTCACAACCAAGCCAATCTTGGCTAAAGCTAAAACTGATAACAGATTCTTCTTGATCCCTGACACAAATAAAGCATTTGACAATGTAAAAGGACTACCATCAGTAGTAGTTAGAATGATCTTACCAACTCCCATGACACGATAAGAGGAGTTGTTGGCACATGTGACAATATTCCCTATAGGGGTAGGCTCGAGTGAAGTGAAGAAATTGCACTGCAAGGTAATATGTTTGGTTGCCCCACTATCAAAGTACAAAACATCTGATTCTACAGCAAACATACACTATTCATGAGAAGATGGGTCATAACTGCAAACAATGGTAAATGTCGATTCTTCATTCTACACAAGATTAGCAAACTCTATTTTGGGTGTGGAGGCCTATGCAACAACCATTCCAGCCTCTTTCTTCCTTGCCTCTTTAGCAGCCACTTTTGGACAACTCTTTATGACATGATCATTTTGTTTATAGTATTTACAAAACAATTTCTACTTTTCTGTTTTCTTCTCGTTTGTGTCATCCTTCTTTGATTATGCAAAATTAGTAGATTTCAGCTTACTAGTAGAAAAGCTCCATTTACCTTTGCCCTTCTCACTAGCTAGGAGACCTTGATCTGCAACATGCATAATGGATGTGTTCTGGCTAGATTGATCTTCCTACAACAAAACAAAGACTAACTTCTCAAATGTTAAGGCATTTGGATTGCCTTTCATTATCAAACGAAGAGTAGAAGCAAAACCCTAATATAAATTGAGAAGACCATTCAGAACCATCTACACAAGTGAATTCTCAAGCAAGAGTTCATCAGTAGAAATCAATTGTTCCTTCGAATCTTTGATCTTTGTGATAAAATTGTCCATGGAATCTCATTCATTCATGTGCTCACTCTCCAACTGTTTTCAAAGGTAAGCAACATGAGCCTCACTCCTTGCCTGGTATAAAGTGGTAAGTGTATCCCAAGCATCCTTGGCTGTTCTGCAAGAGCGAATCTGAGGAATAATGGCACGTTTGATAGACAAGGCTATCAATGCATGTGCCTAAGCATCTCTACCATCCCAACAAATATGCTCTGTAGTAGGTGCAACAGGAATTGTAGCACGAACAAGAACATGAAGCATATCATCATCTTCAATGCCATCTGCATCACCTTCAACAATTGTGTTTGCAGGTGTAATAGGACATTTTTCAACACCTTGCATAATATTCTACAATCCTTTTGCAACCAATACACGACGCATCATATAAGCCCATGATGGGTAATTGGTACCATCCAACTTATCCTCAACAACCAACATAGGGAATACATCACTCCTTTCAACCATGGCCATTGACTAAAATACCTTGATGCGAAAAAATACCTTGATGCAAAAAATTGATTGTATCTCAAAAAGTTGAACAGAATTACCCTGTCAAGTTTTGCTATACATGTGGTAGACTTTGAGACTCTTATATTGGTGGACCAAAACTTGTATATATCTTTGGCACAAAAAGATGAAATTGCCTACGCAAGCACTATGAGAGTGCATTTGGAAGTTGAAACGAGCTCAAATCATGATTCCAACACCAAATTTCATGCAATTCTGAGACTATGACTGGAGGGGTGTCGAAGATGCCCTAGATGAATCGGCAACCTGCTCTGATACTATTTGTTGGAGTCTGAGGTCTGTAGAAGCATGAGAATAGCACAAGGAAGAAGAAGAAGAAGAAGCTTGGAGCACAACACTAAATGTATTACCACTAGAATGTACAAAGATACGTAGCCCATTAGGGTAATATGCGTATATACAAGCCGGGGAAAAAAACCTCCTAAAGAGGGGAAAAAAGTGCCCCGATGGTCCTAGTGTGTTCACACACATCAATACCTAAATATATCAACTGTATGAACAAAGAGAGAGAGAGAGAAAGAGGGTTTAAAGAAGCACATACCCTTGTTCTCTTTTGCATTGTGCCTAGATAAGTGAGATACTTGAGCTTTCAAGTATAAATAAATAGAAAATGGAAGGCAAGGAGAGTAGTGTTAGAGAACTTTGCATGTGACATAATTTTCATGATGAAATGGATAAATCATTGGCCATAGATGTATAGACACATGCACACACGCACACACACACACATATATATATATATATAAACATGTATGTATGTACATGTGCGTGTATGTGTATGTGTGTCTATGTGTGCGCCTATGTGGGTCTCTTATGTGTGTGTATGTATGCATGTGAGTGTATGCATGTGCATGTGTGTATGTATGTGTGTGTATGCATATGTGTGTGTATGTATATGTGTGTGTATGTATATGTGTGTGTGTATGTGTGTGTCTGTATGTGTATATATATGTGTGTATGTGGCTGTATATATGTGTATGTGTACGTGTATGTGTGTGTATGTATATGTGTGTATGTGTGTGTATGTGTGTGTATGTGCACATGTGTGTATGCATGTGTATATATATGTGCATATGAATTTATATGTGTGTATGTGTATGTGTGTGTATGTATATGTGTGTGTATGTGTATATGTGTGTATGTATGTAAAACACTAGAACATATGTGTATGTATGTGTTTCTATGTGTATGTGTGTATATGTGTGTCTCTTATGTGTGTATATGTATGCATGTGAGAGTGTGTGTGTGTGTGTATGTGTATGTGTGTGTATGCATGTGTATATATAGGTGTGTATGTGACTTTATGTGTGTATGTGTATGTGTGTGTATGTATATGTGTGTGTATGTGTGTGTGTATATGTGTGTGTATGTGTATGTGTGTGCATGCATGTGTATATATATGTGTATGTGACTTTATGTGTGTGTAAGTGCATGTGTGTGTATGTATATCTGGATGTGTATATGTGTGTATGTATGTAAAACCCTAAAACCCTAACCCTGAAATAGGTGTGCATGTACATGTGTGTGTATGTGTGTATATGTGTGTCTATGTGTGTGTGTGTGTCTCTTATGTGTGTGTATGTATGCATGTGAGTGTATGTGTGTGCATATATGTATGTATGTGTGTGTATGCATACATGTGCATATGTATATGTGTGTGTATGCATGTGTGTATTTATGTATCCATATGCATGTGTGTATGTATGCATGCATATCCATGAGTATGCATGTATGTGTATGTGTGCATGTGAGTGTGTGTATATGTGTATATGTGTGTATGCTCTAAATCCTAACCCTAAAACATGTGTGTGTATCTATGTGTGTGTATGTACATGTGTTTGCATATATGTATGTGTATATGTGTGTATGCATGTGCATGTATATGTGTGTATGTGACTATATGTGTGTGTATGTGTGTATGCATGTGTATGTATGTGTGTATGTGATTGTTCTGTATGTATGTGTATGTGTGCATATGTATGTGTGTATATGTGTATGTGTGTGTGTCTATGAGTGTATGTATATGCTTGTGTATGTGTATGTGTATGTGTGTGTCTATGTGTGTATGTATATGTGCTTGTATGTGTATGTGTGCCTCTGCATGTGTATGTGTATGTGCGTCTTTGCATGTGTATTTATATGTGTGTATGTGAGTGTATATGTGTGTGTATGTATGTCTGTGTACACCTATATGTGTGTATGTGTATATGTATGTATGCATATGCATGTGTATATCTATGCATGCATATGCATGAGTATGCATGTGTGTGTATGTATGCATGTGAGTGTGTCTGTATATGTGTATATGTGTGTGTATGCATATATGTGTGTATGTGTATATTTGTGTATGTATGTGTGCATGTGAGTGTATGTGTGTATGTATATGTGTGTCTCTTGTGTGTATGTATCCATGTGAGTATATGTGTGTGCATGTATATGTATGTGTGTGTATATATATATATGTGTGTGTATGTATATGTGTGTGTATGCATGTGTGTATGTATGTATGCATATGCATGTGTGTATGTATGTATGCATATGCATGTGTGTATGTATGCATGCATATGCATGAGTATGCATGTGTATGTATGCATGTGAGTATCTGTGTATATGTGTGTGTATGCTCTAAAACCCTAACCCTAAAACCTCTCCCTCTCCCTCTCTCTCCTCTCTCTCTTTTCAAATGTTAACCAACATTCCATTTCATCTCTCTCTCTCTCTCTTTCTCTCTTCCAATGTCTCTGTCTCTCTCTCTCTTTCAATATCTGTCTCTCTTGAATTTTAGCCAACATTTCATTTCATTTCTCTCTCTATCTATCAATTAGGGTTTTTTGTATGCTTTTTGGTTTTCTTTTTTGTATCAATGTTGTGTTTTTTGTACCTCTCTCTCTCTCACACTCTCACTCTTTCAATACCCCTCTCTCTCTCCCTATAATAAAGAACAAAATAGTATATGTATGAATGTAGATCAACATCGATTTTATCTGCGGAACACACGTCACCCATGCACAATCGATGTCGCCTCTTGTCAAACAAAACTATCGCCAAAAAGCTTTTGCAAAAAAAAAAAAAAAGAAATTGAAATTAGGAAACCCTAAAAACAATAAGGTGTATATATATATATATATATATATATATACACACACACACACACATATATATATACATACATAGAGAGAGAGAGAGAATGAAGGAGTTCACCACCTTCCAAAATGCAAGATAGAGAGAGATGTGTGTGTGTGTGGAGAAAGAGATCCATGTGTGTATGTATGCAGAGTGAGAGATGTGTGTGTGTGTGTATGGATAGAAAGGAGGGTGGATGTGTGTGAGGGGAAAGGCAAGAAGCAAAGGGGGGTAGAGTGGAGGTGAGATGGATGTGCTTCTCTTGCATATTCGAGTTAAAAAATAGAGAAGTCGGCTTTTGGGTTCAAAACATAGGACTAGTAGGCTTTCGACTTTTGGGTCATTAAATGCAATGTCGGTATAGGCATCGAAATAAGCATCAATATAGGTGCCAATACAAGAGTTGGTATAAGTGTTGGTATAGGCATCAAAGCATTACCGGCACCTATACTAATGCTTATATTGGGGATAATATTGGTGCATATTCTGATGACTATATCGACATTGAATTTTTTACATTTTCCCAAGCATCTTCCAATGGTCATATGGAGGGCAAGGATAACCATCGGTACGGCTAGTGTCGATATGTGTCTCATATGTTCTAGTGTCCAAGACACCAAGAACATTGCCTTATTCAACTATGGCACCCAAACCCTATCAAAACTTTAGGTTTGACATAAGAGGCTATCTCACATTGGAGAAAGAGTGCTCAAACAAATCGGTAGAGATCATAACGTGCTTGGACTACCCAATGTCTCAGCAACACATGATATATAAGTGTAGTGCATGTGAATTTGGAAAAACACACAGGCAGCCATTTACCAAGAAAGGATACATATATGGAGATCTTCTGGAGTTTGTCCACACAAATATTCCGGCACCAAGCAAAGAACCTTAAAACTTAGGATCAAGGTACTTAGGACTATTTTGTACTTCATCAAGCATAAAGATGAAGTGTTTTCAAAGAAATATTTAGTTCTTGTGGAGAATTAAACTAGTAAAACCCTAAAAAGACTAAGGTCTGATGGTAGGAGAGAGTATTTCTCCCATGAATTTGATTCTTATCTTCAAGATAGAGGAATCAAAAGTGAGACCACTACCAGATACACATCTGAGCAAATTGGAGTGGCAGAGAGAAGGAATAGGACCACTGTGGAGGCCACAAGGTCCATGTTGAATGAGAAGAAGCTACCTAATTATTTATGGGCAAAGGTAGTATCTACTTCCATATATCTGATAAATAGATTACTTCAAAGGCACCGGATGGTATGAATCCATATGAAGTTTGGAATGGAAGCAAACCAAGCTTGAACCATTTTAGGATCTTTGGATGCATTGGATATGCACACATACCTTCACAAATCAGAGGCAAATTGGACCCTAAGGTAAATAAGTGTGTTTATAGGCTATGAACTTAATAAAAAATGTTATAGACTATATGATCCTAGTGATAAAGGCTTTATAGTAAGTTAGGATGTTGTGTTTGATGAGAAAAAATCATGGTTTGAAGATGATTCTAGGAAAATCAAGCTACCATACGATCTAGAGGAAGACTTCCCAACTCTCTCAAGCAAGAATGTGTGCACACTTGAAGCATAAAGTGATTCGGAAGATTCTCAAAAGAATCCAAGAAAAGAAATAAATTCATGGAACTCCAAAGATAGGCTAAGGTGCAAGATAGCAAAATCCTCTCAACAAACCATAAGAAAGAACTAGGAAGAAGACGAATCCAGAAAGGTATGGCTATGATACATCACTAGTAACTAAACACTCTATCTATTTAGCACATGAATTGAATTATGAGGATCCCTCATCTTATGTGGAGGCAAATAAGAAACCAAACTGGATGAATGTTATGGGAGAAGAAATTGAAGCCTTGAAACCACGATGATCATTGAATCTAGGTGGATATATAAATTGAAGAAAAACTTTGATGGAACCATCCACATGTATAAAGATAGACTTGTGGTTGAAGGGTATGCTCAGACACAGGGAATTAATTACAAGGAGGGCTTCTCACCTATGGCACATATGCCAACAATCAGAGTGCTTTATGAGCATTGTAGCTTCCAAGAATTGGAAGATCTACCAAATGGATGTAAAGAATGCATTTCTAAATGGATGGATATTTGAAGAGGTATATATGGCTCAACCTCCTAGGTTTGAGGATTCATTCTTTCTTGAACATGTATGTATGTTAAGAAAATATGGTCTGAAGCAAGCCCCAAGGGCTTGGAATCATAGGATTGTCACCTATTTATAGGATAAAGGATTCATGGTTAGCAAAGCATATCCTTCACTCTTTATCAAGAGGAATCAAGAAGATGGACACCTTTGCGTATATGTAGATTATATAATAATCACAGGTAATGATGCTGAAGGCATTAGGAGGATCAAGCTACAAATAAAGGAGGATTTCAAGATTAGTGACTTAATGCAACTCACATGCTTCCTAAGGTTGGAAGTTGTTTACACAGAAGAGGGTATGTATCTCACTCAAAGGAAATAAATCAAGGATATGCTTGTCAAGTTCAAGATGGAGGATTCCAAGGTTGTAGGCACACCCATGGAGATGAATTTGAAGCTAAGTGCTCATGAAATGTTATAACTTATGGAATAATGGAATTCTATATGGATTTTAATGTCTTGAGGGTTTTAATGTGATTTGTGTTTTGATTTAGCGGGTGAAGACCCATGAGGGTGTGAACACACATGAATTTATTCAGTTATTTAGAAGAATTTTTCGAAGATAGTATTTTAGTTATTTTTTTGTGATTACTTTAGAAAGTGACATCTTTGTAAAAATAGTAGATCGCTTGAAAAGCGATGATTTTGTAAATAAGGTAGATTTTCGTAAATGCACACTTTTTGAAGTGCCACCCTCATCTATCTTCTATTCAGGATGTAATGAAAAATACCTACAAATACACATGCTCTGATAGACTCATCCATCAAAGTATGTGAGGGGAGATTGTACCCTATTTGGTATCAATTCTCTTGTCTCTTTCTATTCTATTTATGCTTTTGTGAGATTTTGTTTCTATACTATCCCATAGACACACATACGTTGTGGAGGTGATCGCAATCCAGGTGGATCAGGTCCGATTGCAGCATATGCAGAGTGTATGAAGCTAGTGAGTGTTGGAAGGTCTATGTGATAAAAAATGTGAAGGTGAAGATAAACTTTGGTATGGGGAGGAGAGATGTCATGATTTGATTATGGAAAGGGGAACATATGAATGCAAGATAAATGCATGAACATAAATGACGAGGACAAAAGAAAATCATTCACAATAATCAATTTGGAAAGGAAGAATGGTCCAAAAAAATGGAGCTTCTTATACACTTTGGAAATTTAATTCATATGCATGGGTTCTTATGGATGTATGCATGATGAGAACAAAAATAAAACCACACACATGAATCAAATTCGAAAGGAAGAATGGTCCAAGAATGGAGCTTCTTATACACTTTCAAATCTGAAAACATATGCATAGGTGTTTGTGGGTGGTATGAATGCATGTGGGTCATGATTTATGCATGAATAAAAACTTTTTCTCTCAATCTCAATGGATCATCCTCATTGGTTCAACGCAAGACTGCAGAGCCTTCTCACACATAGAAAGAGATAGAAGGAGACATGTAAAAACACATAAGAGACTAAGAGACAAGAGACATGAATTAGAAGACATTCTAATGACATACATATACATGAATTTTGTGATACATCAATCTAAGCATTCTACTGGTCAAAGGTGGTCCGCACGACCCTCTCACCATGACAATTCAATCGAATGTCACACATAAGAGGATAGGTTCCACTTCATTGACCCTATGTCTTTCTAGGATCACAATGTGTTTCTTAAAAACAACTCTAACTCACTCACACACTCAATTGAGGGTGAGCAAAGAAAGAGAAACCATTGGGTTTATGAGCCTATCCTAGATTGGAAGTCTTAATTAAAATTGATTCTAGGAACTATGCTCTTACTAGCTCACCTTGGATCCTCACACGCTCAACTGAGGGTGATTGTCTCAAGGAAACCATGTGCAAGCAAGGGTGCTATGGATTCCTAACAATGATGCTCTATGAGCTTGGGAATTTTTATACTTTTTTGAATGAATTTGGGCCCTTTGATCTAGAGAAATCAACTCTCAACCCTAAGATTACAACCATTGGATTTATCAAATGGATGGCTAAGATTGGTTCTTTATATGATATCTAGGGCAAAGGGGGGGAAAATAGGCGCATTGATTCTCCACCATTGGATTTGGGGCCGATCTAGACCGTCGGATCAATGCTGACATCAACTTGGATAAGATAAGTTACTATTTTGGACAAACTTTGCATTATTGATCTTTGACCATAAAAAAGGCTTATCCGATGAAAAAAACTCGTGGATCCTCCTTTCTTTAAGCTTTAGTGCATCTCCGCCCTTGAATGTGAGCTCATCTTGAACATACAACATGGTTCAATCATTGTTTATCATGTGGCAGCCCTTCAAGCCTTCAATTTTCTTATTCTAGGAAATTGTGGTGACCTTGAAAACTGGATTTTTTGCTCTTTGACCCTCCAAATATCCTTTGATGAAGATGAAAATTTGTAGGGCTATGTTTTGAATGTTCTCCTTTAGGAATATGCAAAAAAAACTCTTATCTGAATCTCCCTTATACAAGTTTGACTACATTTGGAAGCTTGCAAGGTGGCATTAAGGTGTCTAGGAAGCTCTGATAGCCTTGAAAATTTGTACAAATATGTAGCCACATATGAACTTTATAGATGCCAAACCATATGGCTAAAAAAAATTCCTATACGAAATTTTCTGGGGTCTATGTGAAAAAATTACATTTTTTTATAAAATGCACATGGCATATCAATGTCCTAGAAAATCCATTTACATGTGAAATTCAGGCTATAGACTGTCTTTGATAGGATCTACAAGTATATGAATTTTCATGTGATTTGGTCGCATTGAAATTTTTGCACTGATTTCCAAATTTTGACCAGCTTTGACCGCTATCCTGGATTTGCTTGATTTCTTCCAAAGTTTGCATGTGAACTCCCTTTGACATCCTTGATGCATCTTGGACTTCTCAGGGAATTCTGGCTACCTTCATTGGATGTGTTTCCTGTAGGCCTTCATGAGTGAGAGAGGAGAGAATCTCGACAACAATGTAGAGGATAATACATAAATGAAATCTCACAAAAGCATAAACAGAATAGAAAGAGACAAGAGAATTGACACAAGATTGGAAAAGGACATTGCATAGTATGTTTCTCATTGTATTGTGTGTCAACGTGTGAAATGACATCATGGTAAAGCATTTGGATTATTAATGCCACTTCCCATACCTAATGGACCATTGGAACAAATTTATATGGATTTTATTACTAGTCTTCCTACAACTTCATCTCATAATGATATGATTTGGACAATTGTTGATAGGTTTAGTAAACAAGCGTATTTCATTCCTTGTAAAAAGACTCTTTCTGCACCTCAAGCTGTGAAGTTATTTATTAAATGTATTTTTCCACATCATGGTTTTCCAAAAGTTATTCTTTTAGATTGAGATGTTTGTTTTTGCAATCACTTTTGGGTTGCATTATTTCAAAATTTAGGTTCCAAAATAGACTTTAACTTTGCATTTCATTTTGAAAGTAATGAGAAAAATGAAGTTATGAATAGTACTATTTTAGATTTAATACGTTGTTATTCTTTAGATAATCCAAGCAATTGGGATGAGAAAATTCCTTTATTATACTTTGCATATAATAACACAACATATACCACTATTGGACATGCATTGTATGATGTAAACATCTTCTCACTCCCATGACTCTCACTCAAACTCATATACCTATGGAGTCTTTTGCACAAGATCATACTTCTACACTTCATGAGGTTCATGAGCACATTAAAAATCAAGAACATTACATGTGTAATATTAATAAGAAACGAGTAGCTAAATAATTTAATGAAAATGTCTTGGTATGGTTACGAATAATTAAAAGACATTTGAAAAATATTCCACAACATCCTAAAGTTAAACTTGCACCATGTTATTATGGACCTTTCCATATTATTCAGAAAATTAACGAGAATGCTTTTAGACTAGACATACCTTCTCATTGGAATATACATAATTCTTTTCACATTAGTTTATTGAAATCCTTTAAAGGAACTTCACTGCTCACTCCTATTTTGGATGATCCTCCTTTGCTAGAAAAGGATGCTGAAATTTTAATTCTAGAGAAAATACTTGATTATGATGTTACTACTACACACATGGGTGATCAATATCATAGATATTTAGTTAAATATAAAAATCACTCACTTGAAGAATCTCAATGGATTCATATAACATCACTAACTCCAAACTATGATCATTTGATTTTTGCATGTCATTCACATTAAATTCTAGTTTTCCAATTCCATGCATTTGTTTTTACATGGAACATGCTTATGATTGTTCAGTGATGGGACATGTGACTGACCATCCATGTCTATTTTATTTTTATCAACTGAGGTCAGTTGCTCGTCAACTAGGAGGCATGTTATAATTTATGGAATAATGGAATGTTATATGGATTTTAATGTCTTGAGGGTTTTAATGTGATTTGTGTTTGATTTACCAGGTGAGGGTGTGAACGTGCATGGATTTCTTCATATATTTTTGAAGATATTTAGAAGAATATTTAGAAGATAGTACCTTAGTTATTTATTTGTAAAAATAATAGATCGCTTTAGAAAGCGACATTTTTGTAAAAATAATAAATCAGTTGAAAAGCAACGATTTTGTAAAGAAAGCAGATTTTTGTAAACACATGATTTTTGAAGCGCCACCCTCATGTATCTTCTATTTAAGACATAATGAAAAATACCTATGCTTTGATAGACTCGTCCATTAGAGTATGTGCGGGGAGATTGTACCCAATATGGTGTCAATTCTCTTGTCTCTTTCTATTCTGTTTATGCTTTTGTGAGATTTCATTTCTGTACTATCCTCTACATATGTACATTTGTGGGATCCAATCAACATGAACACGAGCCTATTGAAGACATAACAAGCTATCATAGTTTAGTGGATCGTTTGAACTATGGTACATTGACTAGAGTATACATTTTCTATAGTGTAAGTGTTTTGAGTCAATTTATGAACACTCCTAGGAAACTCACATGGAAAAAACCAAGAGGGTACTCAAACATCTGAAGGGTATCATTAATGAAGGTCTATATTATCCATATACATCTCATATAGACATAAAGCTCTTCTCTGATGCAGATTGGGCAAGTTCTAAAGATGACATGAGAAGTGCTTCAGGATATCTCACGTTTGCAAGTATAAAAATAATTTCATGGTCATCAAAGAAGCAACCTAATATTTCACTTTCATAATCTGAATCTAAATACAGAGGAATAGCCAATACAACTCAGGAAGCCATGTGGATCAAGACCTTGCACTCAGATTTAGGTCTCAAGTCCTCTACTCCTCACATTTTTGGAGATAACATTAGCTCACTTTGTCTTGAAGCAAAACCAATTTATCATGCTAGGACCAAACACATAGAGTTCCATTATAACTATATTAGGGAGAAAATCACAAGAAAGGAGATTGAGCTCTCATATGTATCCACTCAACAACAATGTGCAAATATGATGACCAAGCCATTAGATGGAGGAAAGTTGAATAGGTTCAAAGCTATGATTGGACTACAATAAGTATTAAAGGACTGAAGACTCAAGCATCTTCGGCTTGAGGGGGGTTGTTGGTGCATGGAGCAAGCCTAAGTTTTTGGATTAATGCACATTGGACTTCTCTTGATCTATAAAGTATAAATGTAAAGCCTTTGTAGTATATGAGTTAGAGATTTCAAAGGTTAAATGTCTAGTTTATCTTAATCAAAGATAAAAGTTAAGAATGGAGAGAATCTCAAAATTTAACAAGAGCCAAAAAGCCACAAATTATTTTGAATTCAAATTTTTAATTAGTTCCTAAAAGTTAGGATCACTTTTAGGTGGAACCCCCAACAGTCATCAAGTCAAAAGTGTGTAAATACACTAAGCCTTGAGTCATATGATATACATAGATTAGAGCTGATCATAACACTCTTATTCAGAGAGTATTGTAGTACCTCGACCTCCACATTCTCTTTGTATCATGTGTCCATTAACAATACACTTTATGCTTCATTTTATGGATTTGTGAATTTTTGTTATTTGTTATAGTACATTGAGCAACTCTATCAAGTTATATGAGTAATTTCTCTGTGTGTGAGTATTGTTTGTCCAACACTATACTAAGTATGTCTATAGAGTTCCATAACCATTGGATGCAAAGATCTTGAGTTATGGACAATTCTATGTGACTAGGTATGTGTATCATCTTTCTCTTGAAAAGTCGGGTGTACCCCCCATACTTTTTATGCACATTGCTCTGAGTGTAGTCCTTCTAAATTCATGAAATAATTTGGAATATCTTGCTTAACACTTCATTTGAAAGTGTGAAAAAGTATTTGGATAATTGCTACCAAGTTGTGAGCACTAAGTAAAACACTGAGAGATTTCTTCCATAAATAAAAAGTGTTTTCAAGGTGCTTTGTATTCAGAACTTATTTGATTTGACACAGAGTTTTGCCAAGACCATCTCATCTCTGCATACTACCCATCCTCTTCACACCGTTCATACATACAAACATACATATTGTCCATGATCCTTCTCCTTTTCTTATTTTAAAAGAAGTTCGACCTAAGGCATTGTCTCCTGGATTAGCTTGAATTATTTGAAAGTATAAGTAAAGGTGGTGGGCTTAGTGCCCATGAGACCCCCCATATCCCACAAAGCAGGGTTAAAAGCCCGACATGTTCGAGATTACAAAGCCCAAAATGATGAGTAGAGAAGAACTTGGGAAGGAGATCAACGGTTATCAAAGTAGACAACAAGCCATAATCATCCCATGCCCAAAGGCATGAGGGTCTGTCTGAGTGCTACCCCGGGTTCGATCTTTTGCTCCCCTGAAGGCAAACAGATACACCACATTGGTTAGAGCATTGGAATCCCTCTTCTCCTTGCTCTCACTACATAATTTAATTCTACCTTACTTGCCTATATCTTTCAAAAAGTGTGTTTGACTGTTTTTTTTTAAAGAGAAAGTTCAGCGGAAGCTTTCAAAAAGTGTTTTTTTTTATTTTTTTTTATTTTTTTTAAAATGGAGGTCCAGCCGAAGCCTACTCCCCCGGACTTTAACTTTGAAATTGCAACTGTACAAGTGAATGGGCATAGTACCCGCGGGACCCCCCGTATCCCACAAAGCAGGGGTTAGACAAGGTTACAACTGAATGAGACATGGTTACAACTGGGTTTAACTGGCCTAAGCCATAACATGTCCAGCCTGGGACTTGAACCCTGGACCTCCGCCTCAAGAGGCCAAAGCTCAACCAACTGTCCTACAGGACGTGGACTTCAAAAAGTGTTTTTGGGTGGAGGGACGCAAGCAGCATTAAAAATTTGATGGTCATCCAACGCTGAAAGACATCATATTCATGCACATCACCCTTTACCCAAAAGATATCACTCTCCATGGATTATAAGGAATCTAAAATCCATGCACATTACCCACCCACTTTATTTAGCGTCACCCCCTACTCTATTTAGCGTGCAATTTTAAAGGAATCTAAAATCCAAAATTGAATAAGACGCTCTCTCTCTCTCTCTCTCTCTCTCTCTCTCTCTCTCTCACACACACACACACACACACACACACACACACACACACCCGTGACCCACACACACATATATTTTAAATAATTTATGTTCGAGCATAGTATAGGCTACTGATTTTGCATAGTGGAGGAATGGGGGACGTTATGTATCGAGGTTCTCCCACGAAGGAAGATACGAATTTGAAGTGGGTAAAGAAGGTGCGAGTTGATCTGTCCGTGTGCGTGCACCCGGCCTGGTCGAACAATGTACTTAGGGGAGTTCAAGAGTCGCTTAATTCCCTTTTGTTTCGGTGAGAATATTTGATCATACTGTTATTTTCAAATTTGAGACTTTGTGGCTGTGTCTGTGTGTGTGTGTGAGAGAGAGAGAGAGAGAGAGAGAGAGAGAGAGAGAGAGAGAGAGAGAGAGAGAGAGAGAGAGAGAGAGAGAGAGAGAGAGAGAGACTTAACTTGAATCGAAAGAACTTTGTGAAGATAGAGGTGGCTAACTTAAAGTTAACTAAGAAAATGATGATCTTTTCTCTTCTCACAGGAACACCACTTATGATGGTAAGAGACAAATTTGATCTTGGTCGAAAAATTATGAACTAGGATTATGAAGAGGGTTCGCATTTCACAGAACTCCTCAAAAATGTGTTTTAAGCTTGATTCAAGCTTCCATTCTTGATATCGTATTAGAAATATGATGTATGTACTCATCACTTAAACTAAGAGGTCCAATGAATTGATAAAGCTCGTTCATTTTGTTTATTAGATGATGTCCCCTTGAATGGCTTCCCATAAATTTTGAATTATGAATAAGTATTGTAGCTTGATCTATAATGTGTGCACTATGGATTGCAACTCCCTAGAATTTATATGAGCTGAAAATTGCTCGCTGAAGATCTTGGAATTTAATAGATAAAATGCAATGTACTAGATCATGTGCAAAATTGTTGGAGATGTCAAAATTCATATATAAAAAACAAGGATTATATAATTTCATAAGTATGAGCAGATCCTAACACCCAAAAGGTTTGAATATAGCAAATAATAATTGCCTAATAATATGCTAAGATTTGATTAGGCATTCCTCTAGAATATAGTTAGAAATTGCTTAAAAATCTTCTCCAAATGTAAAAGAGATAGCGGTAATAAAATCCTCCAATTATGTATGTAAATAGAAGCAGAAACAAACTACAAATAGAGTCATATTAATGTTGACGAAAAATCGATACTAACTTCTGATGGGATTTTGGCTTTTGGCACACGTGTTAAAATGTTTTTGACATTTAATGATGTAGCAATTGCATTAATACACATCATGCATACTCTCGAGTGTAATGACTCTTGGATAAACACCCAAAGGGATACCATCATTAGTAAGCCAAGAGGGCTTCCATCATCCTTGGTAAATAAATCGACTCCATATTAGTTGCATCCATGTATGTATCCTTGATGGTTGTGCCATCTATGATCACTCAAACTCTACAAAATTATAAATATATGATCATCAAACTACCAACATATCCTCTAGAGTCCAGTGTATGTACTCGGCCTTATCCTTTGGTCTCGAAGTGATCTCAGGATGAAGTCCAAATGGGTCTCCTAAAGGAAACTAGGTTCTAGGGGTTGCAAGAATACTAATAATTCTTCTTGGGTAAAACATAGTAAAGTATACTATGTATGGAATGGCTCTATGGGAAGGCGAGTAAAGCTTGTGGCTTCTCATGGTGGAACTAATCAACGTAACTTGTGTATCATCATGAGTTGACAAGGAGTGACTCAAATGGTATTATGACCTTATCAGGTCTAGGAGCATCTTGTGACATGGTCCATAGTGGTGTTAGCTATTTATTTTTGGGACTTTGTCATTGAGATAATACCCACACACAAATCTCGTGCATAACCCTAACCGGTTGAGTACTATGTGCACCTGTATAGTTACCTTCTAAGAAAGCTTAGTTGATGTCTCGATATTCCCAACCAAGGTCAAGATTTGATAATATGAGGATTGAGATAGTGTGCTGGCACAAGACCCCATCTTGGTAGATGTCAACCTTTCTCCATCGAGAAAGTAATTTAAGAGTGATGGCATACTTCCTTACCATCTTCCTCTCGTGGTAGTCAATCAAGAGGGTACACAAGTTCCCATCAATAATAGGCAACAAAACCTCTCTTGGACTAATTTCCAGATCCCAAATTGGCGATTCGAATGGCAATCCCAATCGAGAGAAAGATGTATAAAAGTTGAGAGCTCTATGGTGCAAAGGATAGTATACCTTAGTAGGTTGAGCAATCAGGACTCTTGTTACATTATAGGTAACACACTCTCCATATGTATCTCTAAGCCCACCTTGACATACAACTATTAGTGGTTGGGCCAACATGAGGGATATCTAATATGTTTTCTATTGTATGCACTGAATAGCGTCATAATGACCTAGAGCCTCGAATGTGGCCAACCTATGTGGCCAACAGTATCAACCCATCCAAAAGGTCACAACTTGCTATAATAATATAGATCATATGCCCTTTCAATGTAAAAAATAGTGGTGAACTCCTCGATCCACAACATGCGGACTAGAACCAAGCTTGTTATCTTAGATGTCCTCCTATGGTCAATACAATATAGCATATGGATTACCCAAAAAGGTTTCTACAATCCCATCGTCAATGATTAGCTCATCAAATATAGCACTACCCCTTGCTCTTGGAAAACAATATCAGAATGCTCAAAATGGGCAAAAATTCCAGCAACCCTAATTTTGGTACTTAGTCAAAATCTGGTCAAAGATGGTCAAAATTTCTTATTGTACCATTGGAAAGTACTCATTGAGAGCTTTCTAATGATATATAACACTTCACCATCTCACATTAGAACATCAATCAAAAGTCAAACCCTAATTCTGCTTTTCAAGTTGCTTTTTATCAAATTATGATCAATGGACCAGATTTAAAATATGAAAAGCTATTCAATCTAATGCCCAAGGACAAGCTACCAACATTAAAGCGCTGAAAAGCTAAGCGCTCACAAAAAAGTCTTCAAAAGCTGATATGCGAAAAAATAAAGGTAGATTTTTGCTTTACCGTCATTTTTTTCGCCTAGCCTTGCATAGCTGTATAAGGAGGGCTTTGTGGCCTCATTATGCAATCAACTCAATAGCTACTCAAGCTAAAGGCTCTAGGGTGGAGGACTCTTGGAGGTGTATATGCAGATTTGGAGGAGATTCTGGAAGCTAATCCTTGCTCTTTATCACGCTTCTTAGTGTGCATGCTGATTTTGGAGTTTTGTGGCTTCTACTTTAGGGTTTCTTCATGTGTTACTGGTGTTCGAGGTGTTTACCTACTACTTCATCACGATAAGTCACCATTGCTTCAGCTCTACATCAGAGAAGACCTAATTTTAGAGTAGGGAGGGTTTGCTGTATTGACTGAAAATTCGTGTTCATCATCTACCTATGCAGATATTTTTAGATAGTCAAAAGTGCTATTGCTATTGCAAAGAATCTTGTTCATCGTACCAAGACAATTAGGATTTTGATTTTCCAATTGCTTTTCATCCAATCATGATCAGTGGACCAAATTTAAAACATGAAATGCTATGAGGACAAGCGATCAATATTAAAGCACTAAAAAGCTAAGTGGCCATGTAAAAGTATTCAAAAGCTGATATGCAAAAAAATAAAGCTAGACTTTTGCTTTTTCGCCAATTTTTTCGCCTAGCCTTGCATAGCAATGTAAGGAGGGCTTTGTGGCCTCATTATGCAATCAGCTCAATAGTTACTCAAGCTACAAGCTCTAGGGTGGAGGACTTTTGGAGATGTATATGCAGATTTGGAGAGATTTTGGCCGCTAATTGTTGTTCTTCTTCATACTTCTTAGTGCGCATGCTGGTTTTGGAGCATTGTGGCTTCTACTTTAGGATTTCTTCATGTGCTTCAGCTCTACCAAGTGTTTACCTACTACTTCATCACGAGAAGTCACCATTGCTGTAGCTCTACATCAGAGAAGACCTAATTTTAGAGTAGGGTTTCCTATATTGACTATTTTGAAGAGTTCATATCCTTATTTTGGCACATATTCACTCACATAATACCCCTTAGACACTCACACATTACTTTTTGTAACTTGAATCATTAGATTAATCCTTACATTCATTTTTTGTATCTTACACATATTGTATATTGACATTCTGCATTTATTACTGTGTGTAGTAGCATTAAGGAGCTTCACTTTTATAATTGTCTTCTCATCTCTCTATATTGTCATTTATCGATCAAGTGAAAGTGTGTAATGTTCTAAGGTCAAGTCTTGGAAAGATATTGGATTCAACATGTGATTATATTTTTAGGCCCACCACACTTCGAATACTTGCTTCAATCACCCCTCCATGTCTCCATCTCTCGAAATGTCCTAACACAAGGTACATGGAACAACACATGTATTGTTTTGCATGAATTGAATTGAGCCCATCCTCTAGTGGTTACCCACTAACACATCTAGTTGAACAAATCGTGGTCTCATGTTTTGCAACAAAAGAAAAGGAAAAGAGAGCAATCGAATGCATAAATGCTTAGTAAGCAATTAAATAATATGTCAATAATACAACAAATGTAAACATACATTGTGGATGCACTACTCCCCGAAGAATCATTGAGAAAGTGGATTCCTTAAGCTCATGATAAGTACCCTTAGGTGATTGCAGAGGATCAAAAGATCCTCGGTCACAGTGTAGATGCCCCTTGTGCCACCAACCTTTGAGGAGAACCCCTTGTGCCACCAACCTACTTAATGAAGATGCCCCCTCTCCTCCCCCCTCCCCCCCCCCCCCCCCCCCCCCCCAAAAAAAAAAAAAAGAAAAAAAAAAAGGGGAAAGAAAAGAAAAAAGAAAAACCTTGTGTCTATGGATTTGGTACCACCCCTACTATCATCCACAAGTCCCTCAAGTTGCATGAATCACACATATAGGATCTATAAGAGAAGGACCATTCAAGGCTAATGCAAAGAACATGGAAACTATCTGGGCTGTCAAGAACCTATAGGGTCTTCTCATAGATCAAACATAGGCCTATTTGACAAGCAAGGATCTCATGAAAGATTCTCTCAAAAGATCCCTTGGTCAAAGAGATGCTCAACAACTTTGTGGCATTCAACCCATATTATGAGGTAGACGACTCTCTCTCCCCATCACCTAGCAAGCCTAGCATTGCGGAAATGGTGCATGTAATACTTGTAGGCGCCTTAGTCAACCTTGGGCCTCTATCATTGGAATATCACTACATGCTAATCCCTTCCATGAAGTCTTCTTTGACTATGTAGCTGTAGTTGAACGATGGTGAGACAAGGTCCTACCAATGGTGACATCGTCTCATCGGATTGTCAATGAAACACTTGAAGAAATCAAACATTAGTCAAGAAAGGCGACAAGTGGGTTCCTGGAGCAACTCAGCCTAGTGCTGAGTTTGGAAATCCCATTGGTAGGGCATCAATAGGAGGATCCAATTGATCTACAAAGAGCTGGATCAATGGTCAGAGTCTTTTGAATCATGTCTATATGCATCCAAAGATTCATCTTTAAACCTCACACTTAGTGGAATACTCTATCTTCTTGCTTTTACTCTCCCATATGGTTTAAATCATGCTCGAGATCAAGTCCACATATTCCACTAGATACAAGATACTCTTGCAATAGCAGGTGCACTTGGGATAGAGGAGACACACTCTCCCACAAATTGTGCATCTCCACGAGGTTACAAGAGTATTCTTGTAACAAGAGATGTCCATGATGCATCCGAGGTGGAGAGGAAAGACATCTTAAAGATGTGGCCTATGCATGTCAATAGGCATTCTTTGTGTTGATCATGGCTCAAAGCCTATTGCTTGGATTCAGACATATTGTCCTTGTTTTTAACTGCAGGTTTCATAAATTCTTTTCTTGGGAGGCTAATATTCTTTTGAGTGAACCTCCATCATTTACATACTTTGATTTGATGTTTGAAAAAGAAAGGGCAAAATCTTGATTATCAAAAGATTTTTCATAAACACTCAATGATTAATTTATTCATGTCGACTTTGCTTGACTTTGGCAAAAATAAAGAGAAAAATTAGTGTGATCTGGGGAGGGGCTTTTGTTTCAAGAAGTTTCGCTATGCTACCATTTTTTTTTGTTTCTTTCTTATTTTTTCCTTTTGATTGCTCTCTTTTGCTACCTTTATTGCAATTCATTGATTTTTCAGATTTCTTGCTTTTTGTTATAAGAGTGAATCTAGTCGATAATGGAGATGCTGCTCCATTCATAAGGTAATGCCTTTTAATGAGGTAGAGTGCAGAAGATAAACATCGTGCACACGTTCTTTACAAATATTATAGTAATTACCTATCATAAGCGTATATCACCCCATTTTTCAATAATATTAAATTTGTTAAAATACTAGTTATTCCTATCAACTTTTTCAATGTATAATGGATTCTTTTGAAGTTGTTCTTTGAGATGGCTTTTTGCTGTAACCTGTTGTGTAGTGATATGTCAAATGATTTCTTAGTGCAGTTCTCAGTTTTAACATGGGAAAGTGTGATTTGCATGTTCAAGGATTTGTAACCCTTGTTTTTGTTGATAGTTTTTATGAAGGCTATCAAGAGGAGCTCAGACATCCAAGTATTTGTGTTTTACAAGAAGAAAAAATCTGTTTAATTACATGTTTTTCCTTTTGTTTGCCTGTTGTGCTGAGCAAAACGTTTTTTTTGCATGTCTGGTTGTAAATCTTGAGTGTATATGCTGCAGATATAATGAGGACATAGATGGAGTTGTCCTTGCTTATCTGGATCTGAAAATCCCAAGTAGTAAATCAAAGATTCTTGCAGGCTTGTCTCCATATTTCAAGGTGAACCTCACAGCAAATTTATTAACTTTTTCTCCAAAGATGGGCATGTTTTTGGGTAAGCCATCAACACCAAGTAATAATTCAACACCTCAATAAGTGAACAATAATAAGTTTCTTTAGTCACAAATATCACTCTGGATCATTTCTTTTTTCAGAGGGAAAAGTTAATAAGATTGAGGAAGACTATATTGGAGTTTTGGTGCTGGGGCTTTTTAATGCAGCTATTGGTGTCACGGACATAAGAAATGGTTTTCATTTTTTTAAAAAAGTAAGAAAATATCTCTACGTTGTGTGCAAGCACTTTGTATGCTATTTTGCATTTCACAGCCACTGACCTCTATTATGTATTCTATCAACTTGGATATTTTCAAATAATTGGTTGTATATCTTTTGTGCTACTTTTCAGGTGGAAATAGATTTATCTGATTGGGGATTTTAAGATTGATGTTTCCATTTATAGGATCTTCAAGGATCTTGGGTCAATGAGATGGAGAGGCACATCATCAAGTTGGGATCAGTAATTAGGTTTTCTGTCAAGAGGTAATATGAACAAATTCAACCTACACTCTTTCTGAATAGTCTCACTGTAATAGAATGAAGTTTGTCGTCTCATTGTTGTCATACGTTTATTAACATTCTTATCTACTTCAGTTTCACTCTGTTGGCAATCTTCAATAATGAAGCAAGTGGTAAGGGACCATGTCATGATGCCATCAGCTCTCTGACATGGTTTATTCACTTGCTTTTTGCCCCCTTTCTATCTTTTTCATTTATTGAATGAGCTTTGCATTTTTCTGCAAAAGGCATGTAGTATATGATTTGATCTCATAAGGCCACTATGATGAAAGTCAGGACGTTAGAGGCCTGTACTTGCCAATATGCTATCAGCTAATGGGAAATTCTTATATTTCACCCCCCGCTTATTAGGATGCGGGTTCTTGAAGGTCTTGCCTTGGGCTATGCTAGATACCAAGAATACGTTTAAGAATTGTGATAGCCCTTGGGCCTATTAGGCTTTAGATGAGTAGGACGTCTACTAAGCTTTAACTCTCCTCTAGTTAAGCCAAGAACCCAAGAGCTCACCTTAGTGAGGGTAAATTACAATGGTTTTCTTTAAGTAGTAAAGTCATGCCTTTCATTGTCAAGGGTTGGAAATTTGGTAGTCTTTATACTCCCATGGAGAGCAATCAAGACATTATGATCACGTAGGACAAAAGAATTTGATAAATATTTTCCATTGCAAGTAGTTAAAAAGTAATAAAACATGATTTATTTGATGCTTGATCAAAGATTTGAGAGGAAATTTTTTCTAGAGTATCGTATTCCTTTACAACGAGATACATTCTATAGAAACCTGGAAGAAAATTTGTATTCAACAAAATGCAACTCCATACCTCGAGAGAAGAGAATTCTATACTGAGAGCAGAAAACATGTATAGATGATTACATATTTTGCAGCAAAACATTGAAAAGGAAGGAATTGTTACTCTTTCTCCAACTCATCAAAATCCTCAATTGATAGATGAAAAATTAATATGATAATGGAGATTTTGTTCAAAGGAAGTGCATGTAGAATATACCCATAGGAAGGTACGACTTTTCTAAACAAATCATGCCTTTAAGATAAATATGCCCTTTATATTTGGTGTCACAAGTGGGTCCTTTCCTTTAGGGTTTTTCTTCTTTTTTTTTTTTGGGGGGGGGACGTATGTTACCTTTATTGATATTTATAGTAGAACAGAGTGCTGAAGGAGTATACAATGGCATTTTCAAGGATCAAACAATATGGTTAGTAAACTGAATGATACTGTTCTGAAAGTCAGTTGTGAGAGTATCTGAAATGTACAAAATTTGAACAGTTTTTGCAGTAGACCTTTTGAAAATAGCCTTTTATTGTCATAGAGAAGTATTTATGGATTTCAGATATATCATGAAATCCAGTGTCTAAGCTGTTCAAGAATCTAGATCAGCCCTCTGTCTGCATGAGAGTATGTCCCAAAAGGATGGTAAATGAGCCTATCCTTCAGCGTTGGAATCCAAGCACCTAAAGAGAGGCAATTTTTGCCATTAGCCTTTTATGCATCTACAATTATGAAGAAGGTCCTGATGCTGTGAGGGAGCATGTATTTTCATCTCTCTGCCACTCTATGAGCCCACTAGTCACTAGATTTATGAATACCCCATCCCTTATTGCACAATCCTTAGGTGTTTTAGGTAATTGTAGAAAGTGGGAGTACCAGCTCCAATTCAGTTAATACAAGTTTCTGATTTTTAGTGTTTGTATGTATCCATAGTTCAAGTATTGAGTGAATTCTATAGAACTGTACAAATTTATGAGTTGAAGCCATTGCCGTCTGTTTACTGATCCAAGGGAAAATTCTTTGAGCTTGAGAGAAGAAGAGCTGATTAACATGATAATTAGCACAATTGCCTGGACTAGATATACCTTTTTATTGCATGTATTGAATGGTAGGTGTCAAGAAATGAGCTGCAGATTCAAGGATAAATGACCAATATGGGGACTGACTGGAAGGGTGTTCCAACATGGTAGTGTTTCCCACAAGAGAATAATCTGTTGCAGCTTATATACAAGATGATCCATTTCATCATTATAGTGTATGTGTACATGCTCATGAATATGATCGGAAAGATGAGTGTAACAGCTACATATATATTCCATAGGCTGTGTACATCATCTAGTGCATTGTAATGTATCCTATCAAGTTGAGCTGGCCTATGCTTTACAATGAGAGGGAGAATGATAAGAGAATCCAACATCTTGATGAGCCGTAACAATTCATGCATTTTATGAGCTGACTATAATAGTACATTCTTGCCAAGTATCATGTCCAATAGAATACATTTGAGAAGCTCCTGCAGAAGAGCTTGAAATTTTTTGTATCATATTGAAATCACCTAGAGGTTAAATATATTTTGGTGCAAGATGAGTAACATATCGAGAAGTAGATGCCTTGAGTTCCTCAAAACTGTGACCATAAATACAGAAAATCAATCACTTTTGTCCTTGAAAGTGAAAAGAGCACACTAGAATCACTCATGAAATCACACGCTTGAGGAGCAAGGATACATTTTTAGTAATGAGGAGAATAAATCCATGGTTGTGACACTTGTTTGTTTGATGTGCAAGGCATATCTCATAGGATTTCGGAGATCATTTCTTTTAAAGTTGGAAATGTATTTGGTTGTTTTGCTGAAAATGCAAAAAGTCTAAGGCATCACTATCGAATTAGTAATAAATTGAAATACTCCCAGATATGGTTGCAAGGCTTGGTCGAATTGAAGTGACTTTATGCAAAATGGTAAGTCAAGGGGAGACTATTGCAACAAAATTTCTTGAGACTATCATTCTCTATTCTTCATGGTGAATTACTAGGTGTGGATGAGCACTTGCATGGAGTTTGCATGCTCTTGTTCAAGTACTTCATCAGCTAATTGCTGATTGCAAATATGTGTTATAGTTGCTAGATTGTTTTTGGTGAGATTGTGGGACAAGTCTATTAAAATATATTATATGATGCAGAGGTACTTTAAAAGTATGAAGGAAATCCAACAGCCGTGGTTTAGCGGATATGCCTTGTATTCCTAGGCAGATGGCCAGGGTTCAAGTACCGCTTAGGGCTGGATGCCTCAGAGTTCCCCAAGATGGGTGCCTCTAGAGTCTACCTTACGAGGTCCGGTGTGTGTGTCTTTCCAATTCATTGTACTCTCTCTCAAAAAGAAAAAAGAAGGAAGAGGTGGGACCATAGTGGAAAGCAATGTTTTAGCAACGACAACGTCAACGCGTTAGCAACAGGTTAGCAACAGGTTAACAACGAGGACAATGTTTAGAGCTAGGCGTTGCGATAAAGTTATTTATTTTTCAAAACTTATATATAAATTTTTTAGGTATTTTCGGTCCTATGATATATAATAAGGTGGGAATCGGGATATGACTACATATATCATAAAATTATATATATATATATATATATATATATATATATATATATATATATATATATATATATATATATATATATATATATGTGTGTGTGTGTGTGGATACATACATACATACATACATACATACATACAAAGGGAAAGAGATAGAGATAGAGAGATAGATTATCATGATTCATAACATAACATTTAACATAACAATGTAACATCATGATTCATAACATAACATTTAACAATGTAAAATCATATATGAATGATGATACATCATACATGATCATTGATACATCATGATAAAAACATATAGAATCACTATGACAAATCATATGAGTCACGGCATAAATCATAAGTGGCAAATATGAAGTCACAAGTGCCATCACAATAGTAAATACCATAGTGGAAAGCAACGTTGCTTATCATTTTCAAAATATAAATCTATTTCAAGATGATAAGGCCCAAAATCATATATAAATGAATTTCTACTCTTCTAAAGCTTTTTATGTCTTTCTCATTCTCCACATTTTTTATATTGCAAGTATTGAAGATTTTGGATAAGGTTATAGATAATTTTTTATCCTTTCTAAGAGAAATATATTTTTTGGTATTTTTTGGATTAAAAAGAATGAATGCAAAGCAGCGCGTTGCAAATGTAACAATGTTGCGGACCGTTCGCAATGCGTTGCGATGCAACTATGGATGGGACATCATGTAGATGCATTCCCTTTAATCATTTTTTGTGTATTTTGGGCAAATACAAAGTTGAGTTCACAAAAATGTTATGGCAATGTATCATGCATTTACATATTGGTTCATACAGAAATCATAGTGATAAAGTGCATATTTAAAGCTCTTGTAATTTTATGCCAAGAAAAAAAAAGTTTTACATTCCCTTATATGGAGCTTCCTAGAAGAAGAATAAGTATACATCATGCTTTAGGTTTTCGAGCACATGTGGTTTGACAAGGATAAATTTTTTGACTAGTTGCTACTCCAAGGTGCACACACTTGGGGCCAACAAAATGCTTGGTGCTTGTGTTATGGAAGAACATTCTAGTTCTTGGATACTCATTCCTCTCTTTTTGGTTGTGATAAATTAATAAAATTATGATGCCTTGAAGGGCTACGAGATAAAAATGTAGTTTTCCACTGACTTGTTTGATATGGGATTATCCATAGACGCACTTTATGGCAGTTTAATGGTGCCTAAGAACATCTAGAAACATATGGTGATGGCATCATCAATGATGTAAGAAGAGTTCCTACAACATTCCATGGTGGCATAAGCAATAATGCATGACAAAGATTCTAGGTTTTGACACTTACGATTATGTGAGCATGAGAATTTAAAACATTTTGTGGAGAGTCGAGACACAAGTGATGTTGGAAAACAATGTCTCAATAGTCAAAATTGATCACAGTATCCAGCATGTATAGACTTCTGTTATACTCCCTCTACAATGAAAAAGCGCTGGACGCTGTGGCTACATCGTTTGCCTTCCAAAGACCCCATCCGAGTTCGAATCCCGCCGTCGGCGCAGTAGTTATGATCGCAAGATTTTTTGTTATCATGCTTTTTGGGAAAAAAAGGGAACGACGGACGGCGATAAATATGGCGAAGTGATTTTGTTTTATTTGCCACGATGATAGCGATTGCGTTTTATTGCTTTTGGAGTGCTTTAAATCAAGGAACACACAATACTATATAAGAAGAGCTTTGGCTCATTGTTAAGACATCCTACACCAATTGGCAACGCCAGTTTTTGGTCCCTCAGTAGAGGTGGTGCTCTAGCACACATGGGGAAGCCATGGATGATGGTGCAATCTAGGAGCATGTTGAGGAGCAGCTATGGAGTTCTTATTGGAGAAGAGTGTGCTCACACTCTTGCTTATGGAGAGGATTTACCCCGTAGTAGCTTGGAGGTGTGGAACGGCCATCCACATGATGTATTTGAAGATTGTCTTCTACATGAAGATTTCGGGTTACTTCAAAGACATTGGATGGTGGTTAAGATAAGATTTGCATCTTATGTTAAGAATTTAGGTACATTTTCTCTTTATGCACACAGGTACTACTTGAAGTATATGGAAGTGGAATCCATATGAGGAGTCGTCCTATTCGGCATAGGTACAATAGAATCAATACATGTATGCTTTATGCATATTTGGATGAGGTGTTCCAGAAGGTATGTTCATATGAGTTTGAGGATTTCTGGCAGCAAACTTGTTAGCATTCTTTGCTACTTTTGTAAGTATGTGATCTTTCACACACGTATCTGATTTAGGGTCTTCCATAGCCTAAGTTCAGATGAGGGTTTGCTGATTATCAGTTTTAGACTGAGCCTTCTTCTTTCTGTCACTCATATTCACTCTTCTACAACGTATTAGGTCACTTATCTCATATATATTCAGATTTCTATTTCTACATCTTAATATGTTTGTTACATTTGTACATTCACTCATCCATCTATTTCTGTTCACATAGAGCGGTTGAGAGTTTTGCTCCCACATTGTAAATTGACATCTGTATATATGATAGTGTGAGTAAGCAGTGGCTTACATAACACTTTACACATGTTGTCTAATCTTTCTCTATCTTTGTCTAATCATTTGTATGATTAAGTGTGGTATGTTCATGTTTTTTCAATATTGGAAGATTGCTGGATTCTATGTTGTAGATCATGGACCTATGAAACTTGGACCTGTGGTATTAGTAATGGGCCTACTAAATTTCCAACATTTGGTATGAGAGCTTTAGGGCTTTGGTATCAGAGCTTCAGGCTCTTATATTCATCAGGTTCCCAGACTTCCAGGTTTACAACATATGATTTAAGAGCATCTTCTAATATTTGACATTTGACATACACACTTAATCTAGATGAGTAGAGATTTGAGAATTAGACAATTCAATCACATGTTTATTCATCAGTGTGGAGTATGAAGTTGATGATATGTTAACAACTGAATACTTTTGGAAGAGTATGAAAATACTTTATAGAAGTATTGTTTGAAGACCAAGACTTGATGAAGAGAAGGCTACTTCAAATTCAAGGAAAAACAATGGTTTGGAGAAGCTGAAGGAATCAGATCAATATCAAATCACAGGTATAAGTTTCTACTATCAGATTATCATTTGGAGGTCATATCTTAGAAGAGCAGTTATGAAGAGATTTGAAGGATTCAAGGAGTGCTTTTATATACTTTCATTATTTGAAAGATAAAGGCTACATCAAAACAGGTATCTAAAGGTTTTTTCTAGAGAGTTTTGAGAGATCTCTTTCATGGCAAGAAAGCTATCTAAGAAGACAAATGTGGAGAGCATCAGTTTTGTTTTCAGCCAATCTTTTGTTGTAAGTTGGTTTGAAGTTTTTGCTCACATTTTGTATCTAGAGAGGTAACTCTAGAAAGGTAATTCAGCATTCAGCCAATTCAAGGAAAAGGTTGGTGAATTCATTCATATCAGTCACATTTGAAGCAAAGATTTGATTCAGAGATATGAGGAGATGGTAAAACATGATTCTATATTCACTTCCATTTAAATACCATGTTTGTTTTGTCTCTTACTCTTAGCACTACAGGAAGAGAAAAAGTTTATTTGAAGAAGTCGAGAGTGTTTGCTACTTCAAGATAAAGAGAACAAAAGGTATGGAAGAGAAGTTTGAAGATGTTGACATCATCATCAGGTGGAAGAAAGATGAAGAAGAAGAAAGTCCAACATTTCCAAAAGAAAAGTAAGATTTCCTTTTCTCTCATATTTTCCATATACTTTTCCTATTTTATCCTCTACATCAAGGTAGCCCCGGTTCGCAATCGGAAGGATAAGGTACCTTATCCGGTTCGGTTCGGTTCGTCATTGAACCTTACATCCGGTTCGTTCTCAGTCATTCAATGTATCTTAAAGAGCCTTTTTCTGATGTTTTCAAGCTCTTGAAAGAGCCTTTTTATGAGGTTTCAAGGTAGGCATGATGGTCAATCTCACCAATTTCATGGTCTAGTAGCCTTATTTTTGTAACTCCTCACATTTAACATTATGTTAGGGTTTACTTGTAATATGCATAATGAATGATGATCCATCTATGACAATATAAAACATCTATTGTATTTATTGTATCCTTCATAGCAAAATTGGTCTATTCTATGCATGTCAGAGACAGTGCAGATGTATGGTTGATGCTTTGAGCACAAAAATTTTGGGGCTTTTGACCGTGGGGGTCAAGTTTTATGCCCATGGGTGCATGTACAGCAGAAATTGCAGCTGAAAAATTTGGGACTTCTCATGTAATGTGATGTATTTGTCCTTAGAACAGCTGTAATCAGTTGTGGAGTGCTGTAGCACAAGGTTTGGTGCTTCTGAAAATTGATTTTCAGATCTGAAATTTCTGCTTTTACGTGATATTTATTGCTGGTTGGTACTTGTTTGTACCTTGGTCACTCGTTTGACGGTTTGGGCCTGCATTTGCTGAATTTTTGGTCATATTTTGGGCTGAAAACCATGGCTGGCAGCAGTGATAGCAGCCATCTCATGCACATCAAGAAACTTGAGGGTGCACATAATTTTGCAGTATTGCAGAAGCAATGCTACAATATCCTGTTGCAGAAGAAGCATGCTAAGCCGATCAAGGCCAAAGGGGTAAAGCCCGCAGATGTGGAACAAGATGACCGGGATGAGTTGAATGAGCTTGCACGCTCGACTATTGAGCTATGTGTCTCTGATGCTCCTCTGTTTAACATAGAGGGTTTGGACACTGCGTATGCCATTTGGACTAGACTGCAGGAATTGTATGCTCAGAAGAGTGCAGCTAGTAAGGTGTATTGGCTGAAAAAACTTATGGATTTGCGCATGAAAGAGGGAACTGCCATGTCAAATCATTTGAGTGAGTTTAACTCTATTTTCAGCCAGCTGGTTGCTTTGAAGTTTGTCATTGATGACGAGTTTAAAGCTACCTTTCTGCTTTGCACTCTACCAGAGAGCTGGGATACATTCAGGACAGCCTTGAGTAACTCTAATGCTATGCTTATGTATTCTGACGTGGAAAGCTCTTTGCTTATGGAAGAGATGAATAGGCAGAATAATGCATCGAGCAAGTCATCTAGTGCCTTGCATACTAGGGGCAGGTCACAGCAGAAGGGAAAATCTGATGGCAAGGGTCGCGGCAAGTCTCGCAGCAAGGATGTGGAATGCCACCACTGTGGCAAGAAGGGTCACTTCATACGTGACTGTTACAAATGGAAGAAAGAGAAAGGGAAAGGCAAGAAGACAGAGGACAGCAAGGAAGAGAAGAAAGACAGCCAGCCTAAGAAGAGCAGTGTCAAGATCGAAGAGGTGAATGTAGTCACCCAGGACAGTGACAGTGGGAACGATGTACTCTTCGTATCTTCATGCTTTGATGCACAGGAAGGTCGCATGCATAAACAGCCCGAAAAGACTGAGGAGGTTCGTAGGGTTGTATTCCGGGAAGAAATACCTTTTGGACAACAAAATGTGCCTGCTGTACAGCAGCAAATACCTGCTGTAAATGAACCTGCAAATGCAGAAATTTATGCTGAAAATGATCAGCCAGACATTGCCCACAATGATGAGCCACTAAATGTGCAGGAACAGCCAGGACAGCAAGCTGAAAATGATAATGTGCAGGCTGAACAGCCAGCAAACCATGATCATTGGGTTAGGAGATCGTCTAGGGCTACTAGACAGCCTGACAGATTTGTTCCTGGTGCAAATAATGTGGCTGATTATGTCATGATTACTGACTGTGGTGAGCCGTCATGCTTCAAGGAAGCAATGGACAGACAGGACAGCAAGAAATGGTATAAAGCCATGTTGTCAGAGATGGAATCTCTTGAGAAAAACGGCACTTGGGACTTGGTGCAGTTGCCTAAAGGGCAGAAAACACTTCCATGCAAATGGGTTTATAAGATGGTCACTTTTGGTTCCTTGCCAAAGTACAAAGCAAGATTGGTTGCGAAGGGGTACAAGCAAGAACATGGAGTTGATTTTGATGAGATCTTCTCTCCTGTAGTCAAAATGACTACATCGAGAACCATTTTGGGCTTGGTTGCAGCTGAAGATATGGAGCTCATACAGATGGATGTAAAGACTGCATTTTTACATGGCGATCTGCATGAAGACATATATATGCAGCAGCCTGAAGGGTTTGTGGCTAAAGGCAAAGAGAAGATGGTATGTAAGCTCAAAAGGAGTTTGTATGGGCTGAAACAAGCACCAAGAGAATGGTATCATAAGTTTGATACATTTATGCAGTCTCCAGGTTTTCATAGAAGTCAAGTGGATCACTGCTTATACACCAAGAAGGCAGCATATGGCAGCCTGATTATCTTGGTTCTGTATGTTGATGACATGCTGATTGCTTGCAGGGATACTCATGCCGGATTCATTGAAGCAAAGTCTTCATGGCAGCTTTGACATGAAGGATCTTGGTGATGCAAATCACATTCTTGGCATGCGAATACTCAGAGATAGGTCCAAAGGATTACTTTTTCTATCTCAACAGGAGTATGTCTTTAAGGTTTTGTTGCGTTTCAATATGGAGGGGGGGAAAGCAATTGGGGTTCCATTGCCTCCATATGTGAAACTCAGTGAAGAGGACAGCCCTACATCTGATGATGAGAAGGCTGAAATGGCCAAGATTCCATATGCTTCAGCTGTTGGCAGTTTGATGTATGCTATGGTTTCTACACGTCCTTACATTGCCTTTGCAGTGGGAGTGGTCAGCAGATACATGGCAAACCCTGGCAAAAAGCATTGGGAAGCAGTGAAAGGTATTATGAGATACCTCAAAGGCACAAAGGATTTGTGCATCTGCTTTGGAAAGCAGAAGGCATCTGTCGTTGGCTTTACGGATGCAAACTATGCTGGTCATGCGGACTGCAAAAAGTCCACTTCTGGGTATGTGTTTACCTTCACAGGAGGAGAAGTCTCTTGGATCTCCAGGCTACTGAAGTGTGTTGCATTGTCTACTACAGAGGCAGAGTATGTGGCTGCCACTGAGGCATGCAAGGAAGCTTTATGGCTTTCACGTCTGGTGGGAGATCTTGGTATTACAGAGTTACCTGTTCTTCATTGTGATAGTCAGAGTGCTATCATGCTAGCACGGAATCCCGTCTTTAATATTTCATTCAAACAAAGATTTAATATTGATTGTGTTCTAGCCAAAGGAAGTAAATAGTACATGATCTAAGGAATGAGAATGTTTTGACTGATCCTTACTTGTATTGGTCAATCATTTGGTTTTCATTTTGCAATTTTTCTTAGCATTCTTTCAAAGTACTCGTGTCTTATAGTCTACATGTGAGTTGTGACTTGGTAGCCCAATAGATATTCAAGATGCTTGAATATGGTACCCTCTTTAATCCTCTATCTTGACCGGTATTGTGAGGCGAACACTAGATTGTGCCCTTTGACCAGATTGGACAAGATTTTGGAAATATACTTTTGATTACAAGATCGCCCATGCAAGGGAAATGATACAAGATATACAACTATTGCAAGAAGTCCCACAACTTGGGATTGACAGGTATGGATAATAGGGCTCGATAAGATATAAGTGATTCCACAATATGGGATAGTAGGTATGAAACAAGATATCTTAATTGCAAGAACTCCCTTGAGGGAGATAAACTAGGTACAAGAAATAATTAGATAGGGTCTCGTATAAAATTACAAAAGGACAAGATGGGATGTCTAGAATATTAGACTAGATGAGACTAGAACAAAGACACATACTAGAACGAAGAACAAGACTAGAACTACAACTGGAACTTGGAAAGTACGTACTTGGAGATCACGACTCCTTGGGATCCAAAGATTGGCATTAGTGAGACTGAGGATGTATGTGGCCAAGCCCTTTTTGTGGAGGTGCTCAAGGGAAGTTACGAATTGATGATGTCAGCAATTTGAAAGAGCAGCTCCGGACATTAGAATGAGGCAAGTGGCCAATTGATCTTATGGTTTTTGCATGTTCCAGACGTGACGGTAGAATTAGTTTCTCCAAATTCTCAACCATTCATGAGATATAGAAAGTCACACGGAATCTAAGGTTGAGGATGGTTTCCTTTGTGTCCATGACATCACCTCCCCCTTAAGCGGCCATGTGGT